>MU129013.1:48643-200464 GCA_014904985.1 Hydnum rufescens UP504 | reverse complement strand
GCGCTGAAGCACAGCATCCTCATCATCATCCTCAACAAAAGTGAAAGAGCGAACTATGGGCAGGGTCAATGCGCCACATATACAGGAGTGACCCCTTAGAGAACTTACTTTCGCCAGGCCCCCAGTTCTATAAAATGGTAGGTATGTGAAACAGACCATGGATAGTTAGCCGTCCATACTTACGACGAATCGATCTGTGTTGGTGATTACCACAAGGAAGGTTGCATGAGAGACAACTGCGAGAGCCCAAGGATGAATCCCCCATCGAGGCATCAAGAACATAAATAAAGACTTACCGACGATTTCCCGCTCTGGACGGGCTCTCAGCCACTTTCGCAGCCACTTCGCACGGGAAACTACATTCTCAGGCGCGAAATCGCCCACCTTTACATTCCAATCATCTTCGAGGGAAGAGAAATCGATGCCCTTCAAACTCTTCCGTTTTCTCAAGGACCTCACGGCTTTTGCCAATGTCACAAGGCGAAGCACCTTTCGCTTGAAGTCGGGACAGACAATCAGTTTCTGGCCGGCGGCTTCCAGGCGCGACTTGAGCTTCGGGAGCCCGATCTGAGTAGTTTGGAGTCGTGCGAGTGAGTGGAGAAGTGACGAGCAGATCAGCTGTGGCCTGAATGTTGTCTGAAGTGCGCTCGTTGAGATCTTCGGCTTGTTGTTTCCCAAGGGGTGTCAGGGGCGGGTCGGGGATCGACCCATCCCAATTGACATTGTGTTCGGCCTGCGAGGCACGTACAGTCTGGAGTCCAGGACTATTAGAATTACTTCACCTCAGTGTGCCGGACGGAAGTGGATTACCCTATGGAAGCTCATACTAGCCTTTGGTTTTGTGCCAAACGTCAAGCGGCTTTCGATTAGGTTCTCTTTTATATCGGCTAGTGGGGATAGCGCGCGGTCGAATGCGCCGCGCGGCGATTGGCTCGGAACGGAAACTAGACAGGGCCCGCGCGGTGCTGACCTTGCTGTACGGTCATGTTCTAGTATTGAGCGAGCTGATAAGGGTGTTTCGCTGGCCCTGGATGACAAATATCTCGATACCTTGCAACTACCGGCTGCTCCCGAAGGCGGCAGTGCTATTAGTAATCCTCGAGCTCATCCAGTTTCCCCATAGCTACCTACTCCAGTACTCTTGCGTATACATCACTGACTCGTTTGGATGAATGAGCCGTGATATGTACACATATGGACATCATTGATACAGTACTACGTAGACTCAAGCCTTTGGCCCTTTTCCTTGTTTTCTGCCACCGGGGTCCTTATCCTTGTTTTTCTCCCCTTAGACCCAGCACTATTCCTTCACGTCAGCTCAGCTTTGTGGCAATTGGGACGCGTCGGCGCCGATCTCATCAATGATTAGCATAATCAACTCTGATGATTCGACTTTCGGTTCGCTTTGGATTCGAAATATGACGACGTAAACGTATCCCACGACTCGGGGAGCGAGGTCGCCAATAGCATCGCAAACTCGTCATCCGCAAGTGGGTCGCCCATTATCTCCAGATTTTCCTTCGCTCTTCCCAATGCTGTAATATGATCGATTATGGGGGTACCATCGGTAGCAAATGTGCGAAATGATTTGCACCGTGCCATGAGCGCGCTGAGGATCCCTTTGGGCTCCCTGACTTCGCATAATTGTATCCATATCTCGGCAGAGGTCTTGGCGCCGCTCACGCGCACGAGCTCGGAGTCACCAAGCGCCAGTTGTAATAGGCACCGGGTCTGCAGGTCCTTGGCATTCCATTCCTCCTTCAGGAACTTGTCGCTGGGACATGGGTGCGTTCCATCGACAAATTTGAATAGGTCCGCCAAAGTAAGCAATGCCGCGGTCCTCATCTTCCATGGGATCCAATTGTCGCCTTTCAATTGACCCATCCGCATAAAGCCCTCAGGATGTTGTTATCGATCATGCCAAATTCGGTCATGGGGAGCGAGTGTTTTTGTGAGCGACTCGTGCTGATAACACTGGTATTTATATACTGCACTGCTTTGGATATTTCCGGAAGATTTCCATATCGGGATGTATTCCCTACACTCCTCATGCCTCTTGGCCTACTAGCTGCTCCAACAGTTTGGCGTAGGGATCTATCGAGTCGACATCACTGTTCCTGACAAGGACCTGGGATGGGACAACCGAACAATCCGGAGTTTTTCTTGTGAACCAGCAGCTCCGTTGGAACATCTATCATGATCCCTCGGATCACTTCCACATCGATATCTACTCGTGCCAACTTTCGGCTGATGGGAAAGAGGTCCCGGAATCCTTCCGGTTAGTGTTGGGCATCTTCGACGAATGTTGAAAATTCAAAATTCTGCAAGGACTGCAGACGAAGCCAGTAAACGGGGAGCAAACCGAAAGTGTGAGGTATCTTTTTCGAAAGGAGAGCTCCTCGGTCCATGGGTCCATCAGAGCCACTGACCTGCACATCTCTGGAATCGATGCAGTCAGTGATCCTCCCTCACATAATCACGAGAAGGTATGTCTGAGGTAGACATCTCCCTGATATGTAACATGTATATCCTGCGATCTGAGATCAATCCCATTCTGCTCCGCCCATCCACCTGAACTCGCACGTCAACAGTATGTTGATCAGTAAGAGTAATGGTCTTCGATGCCCTTCGCCCCGTGCTGTGTTCCACTGTTGGAGCGAACGATAATGCAAGCGGTTTGGCGCAACGTCGGAGACAAGCGCGACCCCTGTGAGGCTATGCCGACGCCCTCGCCAATCGTTAATTTGCCAATATAGTTTTTTAGATCTCGCAGCCAGGTTTCACTGGCGATCTTTTGCTCTCTTCGCCGCCGGCACCACCAGTACTCGGATATCTTTTTACTTCATCTTCTTCCGTTTTCATGTGTTCTTCTACCTTTTGTGAATACTACAAAAGCCTGGCTTAGGCTCACCAAACAAAAAACAACTTCTTGTGTTTCTTCCTGCCGTTGCTTGTTCACCAGAGCACCTCCGATCCAAATTCGTTCTCGCCCGCTTAGTAATCAGGGGGAGATTCCGCTCGAACGCCATAGCTTCCACAATCCACTGTCTACAGCATCCTTCTGATGGTCAACTCCAGGGAGGCAACTCCCCCAGTGTCATTGTCAACATCACACGGTTGCCTGCGCCTCCATGGACAAAATGGCCCGTAAATCAATGCAACCGCGCCAAAGGCGATTTATCACACGCTTGACAACAGCAGAGTCCAATATCTTGCCTCATCCATGCAAAAAATATTCACAGGGGTGATTTGAAGGCCTCCACATTTCTCCCCTTCGAGCACGAACACATACTGTAATTTACGAGAATGCATGGATAAGCCCCGGGATCTTGATGTTCTGAACGAGGTTTTCAGGATGCACACGTCCAAACAGTAAGTATATGACAGATTTCATAGGTGTTTCTTACCGGACATCCTCTCCCTTCCGCCCATAATTGAGCCCTTAGTCGTTCATATTCGTCGAGACATACAGAACATTCTTCCGCGAACACTCCAATACAACTCAAGCCCAGCAGGTAGCATACCCTGCACTTAGAAGGGCCATCCTCCCTTTTACTGGATGAAACATGTATACTACTGTACTCAGCACTTTCTAGAATGATTATACTCAATTCCAACTTCAACTTCCAAGTGAGTCACGGAAGACAATCCATCTCGGGGCGGGTGGAATGCTGGCGTCCCACTCAAGCTAAGATAGCCCAGATGACGGGGAGCCATTACTCAGATGGAATCTTACTGACAAAGCCTGAGAATGATTAACCACACATGAAATAATGTGGAGGACTGATGAGCCAACTGAACCTAGTCTGTGTGAAGTAATTAATGCCCAAAATAGTGGATTGAAAGTAGTACATGGCAACAGGAACAGGAAGACTGCAGTATTGACATTCCACAGTGAAGCCAGTGGTGAAAGAGGACTCGTCAATGAGGGGATAGGTCTTAGCCAGTGCCAAGGTGCCAGTCTATGTTATGCGCTAAGCACAGCATCCTCCTCATTTCCTCGACAAAAGTGAAAGAGCGAACTATGGGCAGGGTCAATGTGCCACATATACAGGAGTGACCCCTTAGGGAACTTACTTTCGCCATTCCCCCAGTTCTATGAAAAGGTAGGTACGTGAAACAGACTATGGGTAGTTAGCCGTCCATACTTACGTTGGATCGATCTGTGTTGGTGATTGCTCGGAGGAAGTTTGTCTGAGACAACTGTGGGCCCAAGGATGAATCCCCCATCGAGACATCAGGAACATAAATAAAGACTTGCCGACGATCTCCCGCTCTGGACGGGCTCTCGGCCACTTTCGAACCTACTTCGCACGGGCAACTACATTCTCAGGCGCAAAATCGCCCACCTTTACATTCCAATCATCTTCGAGGGAGGAGAAATCGATGCCCTCAAACTCTTCCGTTTCTCAAGGACCTCACGGCTTTTGCCAATGTCACAAGGCGAAGCACCTGTCTCTTGAAGTCGGGACAGAACAATCAGTTCCTGGTCGGCGGCTTCCAGGCGCGACTTGAGTTTCGGGAGCCCGATCTGAGTAGTTTGGAGCGTGCGAGTGAATGGAGAAGTGACGAGCAGATCAGCTCTGGCCTGAATGTTGTCTGAAGTGCTCTCGTTGAGATATTCGGCCTGCTGTTTCCCAAGGGGTGTCAGGGGTGTGTCGGGAATCGATTTATCGCGATTGACATTGTGTTCGGCCTGTGAGGCACGTCAGTCTGGAGTCCAGGACTATTAGAATTACTTCACCTGAGGGTGCCGGACCAAGTGGATTAGCTTATCGGAAGCCATACTAGCCTTTGGTTTTGTGCCCAAACGTTCAAGCAGTTTTCATTAGGTCTCTTTTATAGTGGCTAGGGGCGGATAGCGCGCCGCGATTGGTTCAGAAATGGAAACTAGACAGGGCGCCCCCGGTGCCGACCTTCCTTACACGGTCATGTTCTACTGTTGAGTGAGCTGATGAGGGTGTTTTGCGAGCCCTGAATGATGATGATGAATAGCATAGTGGCTTAGCACAATGCGCCGCACGGCACTCGGGGCCTGGCAATCTATTCCAAACCAATTAGAGGCTACGGAAATTAGACAGGGCGCCGCAGGACCCCTGCAAGCACTGTTAGAGGCGAGATCCAAGGTTCCCGGATTTTGAGGGTGATTTTGAGATTATGCGAGGGGCAAATTCCCGGATCCGGAGCCAAAATTTGGTGTCGGCCAACGGTGAGGCGAGGGGTAGGTTCCCGGATTTGGCTCTTCAACCAAACTAGGCTAGATCTGAAATCCCATCTCTAGGGGTGTGGTCCGGATGGTGTTATAGTAATGTGGGGTGCAAGTGCCTTTGGCACTATTATAGTAATGTTCTGTGTTCAACCCCAGGTAGATTTGTTTCTTTTGTGGCTTCTAAAATACCTACAGAATGTTGCTTTATGGCTTCCTGCAGTACTTAACTACTCCAGGAAACTTGGTATGCACTATTGTGAAATTGAACAGCCTCACTTTAATGACTTATCCTGGTCAACCAAATTCCAAATGCTTGAATTATTCTACCATCAGCACTGCCCAAGAGCTGGACAAGGAGAAAAAGGTGGAGGATGGAAGAGAAGTTTAGATGATAGTGGGGTTGAGTACACTTGCCTTGGACAACACTGAGGATGCCTGGAGTAGTTTGGGAAGGTCAGGGATTTTTTTGGGATTTTTGGAATTTTTTGAGAATTTTTTGAGGCTAGGGGCGAATTCCCGGTTTTTCATGGCCTGTGAGGAGCCTAGAGTCGATTTCCCGGATTTGGTCTGGGATTTGCATCCGAATTTGTACCGGGAGTCAGGGTCCTTTGGGTCGCCTGCTGGATCTCGCCTCTAACAGTGCTTGCAGGGGTCCTGGCGCCACCCGGTGCTGACTTTCCTTGCACGGTCATGTTCTAAGTACTATTGAGCGAGCTGATAAGGGGTGTTTTGCGGGCATCTCGATACGGCAACTACCGGCTGCTCCCGAAGGTGGCAGTGCTATTAGTAATCCTCGAGCTCATCCAGTTTCCCCATAGCTACCTATTCCAGTACTCTTGCGAATGACCATCACTGACTCATGTCTTGGATCTGAAAATCCTGTAATATATACTGTGCACACATGGAACATCCATTGAGATACAGTACTAGTACCCTGTAGACTCGGGCATCAAGCCCTTTGGCCCCTTTTCTTTGTTTTTCTGCCGCCAGGGTCCTTGTCCGTCTTTTCCTCCCCTTAGACCCAGTACCATTCCTTCACGTGGCTAGCTTTGTGGCAATTGGGACGCGTCGGCGCCGATCTTCATCAATGATTAGCATAATCAATTCTGATGATTCGACTTTCCGTTCGCCTTTGGATTCGAAATATGACGACGTAAACGTATCCCATGACTTGGGGAGCGAGGTGGCCAATAGCATCACGAACTCGTTATCCGCAATTGGGTGGCCCATTATCTCGAGATTTTCCTTCGCTCTTCGCAAGGCCGCAATATGATCGATTATGGGGGTGCTATCGGTAGCGAATGTGCGAAATAATTTGCGCTGTGCAATGAGCGCGCTGAGGATCCCTTTGGGCTCCGTGATTTCGCACAATTGTGTCCACATCTCGGCAGCGGTCTTGGCGCCGCTCACGTGCACGAGCTCGGAATCAGCAAGGGCTAGTTGTAATAGGCACCGGGTCTGCAGGTCCTTGGCATTCCATTCTTCCTTCAGGTCCTTGTCGCTGGGACATGGGTGTGTTCCATCGACAAATTTGGATAGGTCCGCCAAAGTAAGTAATGCTGTGATCCTCGTCTTCCATGGGATCCAGTTGTCGCCTTTCAATTGGCCCATCCGCATAAAGCCCTCCAGGATGTTATTATCGATCATGCCAGATTCGGTCATGGGGAACGAGTGTTTTTGTGAGCGACTCGTGCTGATAAGGCCGGTATTTATTTATGTTCGTATTAGATATTTCCGGAAGGTTCCGGAAGATTTCCATATCGGGATGTGTTCCCCCACACCCCCATACCCCCGGCCCGCCTCCGACAGGGGATCTATCGAGTCGACATCACTCCTGACAAGGACCCGGGATGGACAACTGAACAATCCGGAGTTTCGCTTGTGAACCGGCAGTTCCGTTCGGAACATCTTGATCTCTCGGATCACTTCCGCATCTACTCATGCCGACTTTCGGCCGATGGGAAAGAGATCGTTTCTTGCAGGTCCCGGAATCCTTCCGGTTAGTGGCGTCTTTGACGAATTTTGAAAATTCAAAATTCTGCAGGGACTGCAGACGAAGCAAGTAAATGTGGGGCAACCCGAAGTATGAGGTATCTTTTTTGAAAGGAGAGGTCCTCGTGGTCATGGGTCCGTCGGAGCCACTGGCCTTGAATATCGCCACATCTGTGGGAATCAATGCAGTCAGCAAATCCCTTCCCTCACGTAATCACGACAAGGTAAGGGTCTTCGATGCTTCGCCCCGCGCTACGTTCCACTGCCCACGCACCCTTTTATGGTCAACCTCAGGAAGGCAGCACCCCCAGTGTCATTCTCAACATCGCACTGTTACCTGCGCCTCCCTGGACAAAATGGCGCGTATGGTTGATTACTCATGGATAGATGCAACCTCGTGCCGCGGCATCCGTCATGGTTAGGCCCTATCCCCGAATACATTCCGAACTCCGGTATGTCTCGACGAATATGAAGGACTAGAGGCTCAATTATGGGCGGAAGGGAGGGGGTGCACCGGTAAGAAACACCTATGAAATCTGTTGTATACTTACTGTTTGGACGTGTGCGTCCTGAAAACCTCGTTCGGAACATCAATATCTCGGGGCTTATACATGCATTCTCGTAAATTACAGTATATGTTGTGCTCGAAGGGGGGAAATGTGGAGGCTTCCAATCACCCCCGTAAATCTGATGAGGCAAGATATTGGACTCTGTTGTCGTCAAGCGTGATAAATTGCGTTGGGCGGTTGCATTGATTTCAATCTGCATGTTAGATCCGCCCCTCCCGTGACATAGGTGTGACGGGGGTGTCTCCTTGGGTGACATGATGATGGCCACTTGGCTCGCTGACTTTCTTTCACTCGGCGTCTGCGGGGCCGGGACACCAGAATACGCAGAATCGGGAAAGGCGTGCCGACATGCCTTAAAAAGAATGTGGACAGAGTGCGTGCGTCTCGGCATTTCTCGGCACGATACGCCGTGCCGGGGCGAGTCAATCCTGTTTGTTCAACACTTTAAGGTCTGCCGGCCGTGTCTGGCAGAGGACACTGAGGATACAAGATAGACAGTTGCCAGATTTACATAGGAAAATAGGCTAGTTACCAGTAATAGTTACCCACAATAATCTCCGAAACTTAGACTGGCATAGTGTTGTGTTATAATATCCTCCCAAAAACTACCATAAATCACATACCTTGAAGATACTTCACAAATGCTTCAAATGCAGGTCCAGGAGACCTTGTATCGATGCTTGAGGGTGTCTGTATGTTGGTCACGTGAGAGAGGCGTTACTTCACCTCCACCACCGGGACGTGCATTGAGGTGGCCTAGGGCATCAGCATCCATTATTCAACCTATGTGTGCGTCTGCCGGCCACGGCCAATGGTTGTCGGTCATTTGAAACGTGATGACTGGATGTTCTTGGCCTCGTAATCCAAATTAGCGCGAGTTGCCGAATTTAAGATTCTTGACGCATCATCATCGTTCCACCGGCTCCAGTGTTTTCAGGTGAGCTCTCCCACCACCCCTTGCTAGGCATTTGGGTTGACAGCCTACCCTAGTGATCCCTCGCTTCAGCTCTCATGAGGCTCTCTCTGACCCCAATCGCTCTCATCACTACTCTCGGTAAGCGGCGTGTTTGTCTCACCCCTCTCTACCCAGAAGTAATCCCCCATCCCGCCATAGCTGTGGGCCAGGTGGCAGCAGCACCCCTCAGTGTCATCTTTATCTCATCGTCTCCTTCCGCAAATGATGTCAGTGAGGCGGTGATGCCGTTCAGATTGGGTCACGCCGCCGGCTTCGATCGTGTGCCAATACTGAGCGCAGAAACCGCCAGAGCCATTCGCCATAATGTTCCCCCGTGTACCTCGTGCGCCCGAGCCAAGATGATGCATCGCATGAGGGAGCTATCAAATAAACTTCGTGCAGCATTCGGCCTTCCCCTCCTCGACGCCTCGATCACAGCGGTTGACTCTCCCGGAGAGGCTCATATTCTTCCGTATAAGACCGTAAAGCGCATCAAAGTGCACAGAGCACGCAGACGGGGACGGACCTTCCTACGACGACTTCGGCGCTCTATCGCTGCTCTTAGTCCATGGGAAAGCAGAGCATTGTCATTTGTCCTCGGTTGTGGTATTGGTGCCCTCCTCCGCATGTTCTTCGTTTTCGCCGTCCTCATCTTCCGAAGTATGAGGTGCTCAAGGGAACCTGCGACCCAACTCGATGACTCAACTGCTAGTGATGTTCCCCATCCCGCCACCATAGGCTCACCACCCGCCTATTCCGACGTGAAAACACACATTTTGGCGGACCCGAAAGTGACTGATGAGAAGGAAATTGGGGTGGGATCCAGTAGTGGACTTTCCCACGACCAGTGGGACGATATCGTCGATCGAGTTACGACTGTCGAGCGAACACCGGAGGGTCTCCAGGTCTATTGGACAAGGCGAGTTATCTCTCATCGATGCAACGCTTTCACTTTTCTTATGCCCCCGCGTATTGCAGGACGGGGGGGACAGAGTGTGTCACCGACGCCTCGGTGTTTGCTCAGATGTCCCCCAAGAAGGTGCGCATTTTTGTATTTATTTCATTGTGCCTTGCACTTGGCTCATCTGCTGCATCTGTATAGCTGATCGCATTTTACGAGTCAAATCTCGAATGGAACGATCAAGACGAAGAATAGGCCCAACGCCCCCTCTGTTCACGACTCTAATACCTACAATTCCATTTTCTCTGTGATGACTCGATATTGCATTTCTCATCGTAACACTTTATACGTAGTTCCAGAGTTCTTAGCATTACATGAAACCTGTTGTACCTTTGCTCTCGCGCAATACATGAAGGCGCGTGAAGTTGTCTGTTTGCGTCTACCAAACAAGTGCCATTTGGAAGCTCGAAGCCACTAGATTGGGCCGGAATCCTTTCGAGACCTGGATCCTTCGTGACCTTCTCTTTTCTTATGTCGTGAGAGTCTGGTGCCTCAAAGCTGATTTAGAGCACTTGCAAGTTTTTCTCGGTAGTTCCGACCGAACTCTACTGTATTGCGGCTTTGATGCCACAATCTTAGCCGGGGTCCAGATGTTCTAGCTCTGCATTGCGAGGGCAATGATGAGAAAAACACTGTTTTGGCCTCAAGATGCCTGCCTCCGAAACTATACAACCGGTACGCTGTACTCTAGCATTCTCCAACAAAGGAACTCTGTCACCCTGGTCTTTGATTTGAAATGTGGCAGTTGTGGCTATCAAAGCCGCAATGGAGTTGGTGGAGCTATCTGAATGAGAAAAATTTGAAAGTGCTCTACACATATTGTATCAGCTGTATTGCTTTTTTGGGTTGTTTCTCGATGAGATGCAGCGCACGCGACAGAGCTCGTGGAACATCCGAATTTGTCGACTGCAAAGGATATAATCTTACTAAGCGGCGTCAGCTACTTGCCTTATGCGCCCTTGCTACTATCGTCTTACACTCACTCGCCTGCGTGCTCGGATATCCGCAGGACCACTGTACGCGCACGGAGTCCAGCAAAGAGTTTTTGTTGTGATGTGACATTTGTGCTATCTTCGATTGTAAAGGATGTGTGACACTAGCCAAGTGACATCTTCCGAGTGTTCTGAGCAATTTTGATGATGATGTTCTCACTGATCCCGATGCTGATGGAGATACTGATCCGGACATATCCTGCGACGAGAACGACCGAAATTATTCCCACTCGGACAATGGTAGTCATGTTGCCATATTTCCAGTGACCCGTCTACCCGCCTTTGATCTAGCGCGGTACAAGACACCCGAAATTGAAGCGCCTGGTAGTGTGATTGGGCAACTCATCGAGATCGGTGACTACCTTTTTGCGCATGGCCATATTCTTTGTCAGTAATAAATCCAGTTCTCTATCGTTTTATCTGACGGATCTCTGGATATACGTTTATAGTTGAATTGCATCAAATGCCCACTCTTTTCCCCCAATTCCTCCTTGAAAAAGCTGCCATATCACAGTTTCCCCATTCTCATTCGTTTGTTTATTCCCTCATTTGATCTTTTGTCCGCTTCCTTTTCCATTGTCCTTTTGTTCGCTTAAAATAAGCCCCCAGTAGCATAGAAAATTGGTTTCTGTGGCCAGAACTGAATAATTAGGGACTTCGCCATCCTTCAGCCGTGTGACATCCTAGGGCACGTAGCAAAGCAACCCCCAAATGTGACAGGTTTAAGATTTTCACGAGTGTGACGTGACACTCTGCTCGCGTCAGTATTTCCGTTACACTTCTGGACGCTGGTTATTTAGCGAAAAAGAGCGTTCGTATCTACTTCTTTCCTACGAGCGAGTGCTGAGCTTCCCGCCCATGTGCTCCGCAATGTAGAACTTGCGACGCGTTATGTCAGGTTCAACATGGAAGCCATGAAGAGCATCGCATGAAAGGCGGTCGGGGCCCAATCATGCACAAGTTTCACTAAACTTGGTGAAGGTGTGAGGTTATCCAGATGCGTGAATCAACGTTTGCACTGAATGAAGCCTTCTTGTTCACATTCGACAACAACTCTGAGGCTATAGTCCGGATACCGTTTCATATTATCGGTCCAATACATTTGGTTACTGCAAGCGAAGTTGCCACGATGGACTTTATCCGTACTGTGCTCAAAATTCTAGCTCCTCGTGTGCTGTCATGGTGTTCGAAAGCTAACAGTACCCCCGTGGGATCAGCCTTCATTATCATGGAAGAGATGCTTGGTGTCTCGCTAAGGGGTCGATGGTTTGCTCCACCGGGCGCTCGCGAGATGGTCGCAATGGTCCAGGACGTTCTCTCCCTTGAGGATCGTTTTTTCAAAGCTCGGTTTGCCTCCTTTGGAAGTCTCTATGACAAACATGACGTCAGTCCCGATCTTCACGACGAGAAACTCTGCTCGGACGACTCGGAAACCAGGGAAGGGGAGGATCGGTTCCGAATTGGCCCTGGTGCTCAGCCGGTGTTTGGCGTGGAGAACGCGGGGATCTCGACATTGATCGTGGGCCTTGTACATGAAGCACAGTGGTTTTGGCGGGATCATTCCTGACCCCTCGGCACAGCTACGAGCTATGCGGTTGCAATTGCTAGATGTGAACAACAATGGATCCGGGAACATGCGAAGCCCCACCCTGGACTTATCGGGATCCGTTCTGCACGTCCCAGTCGCCAGCCGTCCACATTGAATGGCTCGACCGTGCTATTCGTGTCTTCGAGGATCCTCACCTCATGCCAGATGATTCATTGTACCGCCCAACACTATGGTACCCCGACCTCTCCCTGTCCAATATCATGGTCCAGCCTACACCGTCGCCAATGAATGTCACTGGATTTATTGACTGGCAACATGCCTGGGCTGGTCCCGCGACGCTGCTTTCGGAGATTCCCCACGCCCCGGCATAATGGCGAAGGAGTCGTTGCCCTTACTTCTGGTCCACGTCCCGTGCCTCTTCCAGATGGGTACGAATCGCTGCCAGAAGACGAAAAACTTGTCGTGAAATGGGATAAGGCGCGAGCTGACATGCACAAGTACTACAACCTCCTCATCAGCAAGCGGTATCCTTTTCGACAAGAGATCACCCTTCGGTCCCAAGTCGAATACGTTAGTACGCTGCTGGTTGTTATGGTGCGACAGAGCCTCGTCACTCTGAAACCCTTATGACTAGACTTGTACCCGGGGACCCGTTGCCCCATTGAGCTGGACGACCATATACTTCAAGAATACATGCGTGATCACGAGATTCTTCAATGCTACCTGGCAGTTCGGCAAAGCGTCGAGCAAGAACTTGGGTCAAATCCTGAGGGGTTGGGTTGCCCCGGAGGACTACGAAGCGACCCAAGCACGATGTCGGGAGTTCATTTGTATCTGGAATACTATCAAGAAATTCGTCATCTCCGAATCCATCCGCAACCTTGCCATCATCGTCGATTGGGACCAGGACAACTGCAAGGTGGCGGTGTGTGAGTCCTTCTGAGCAGCCTTCCTAGGAGCAATATTAGCGGCATCCTTATTTTCCTGAGTCTTCACGGTGCGCTTCCTAGTCCCATAGGCGCCTTGAATGTGCCGCCGGCATCGATTCTGAAGCCGAATAGTTTCTCGTTGTTTGTAAAGTTGGTCGGGAAAAGACGTTAACCTGTCTTAGTTGTGGGGAGCTTGGGTACGATAACCTTGCTAAAGCCCGAGGACTATCGAACACAGGGGAAACTCTCGAGAGTAGTGAGAGAATTTGCCTTCCATTTATGGGTCTGAACCTAAAGGGAAACCATTCGAAGTTGTCATCAATCGCCGCAAGTCATTGCAACTCACCGCAAGGCACTATAAGGCTTTTTTTTGGTTGGGTCCAATGCCTTCATGTCACTGGATCCATTAGTAGGTGATGCACTCATCTCTTTCGAAATAACCCCTTAGCAAGCCTCCCCTCAGACTATTCCCAATTTTTGAATAGCCCGACCATAAATGAAGGTCAAAATATAACCAACAAGGGATTACGTAATTACATAAATCGAGTGATAGAGTCACGTGTCCTCAACCGTACTCGATTCCGCTCGACCGAAGCTCTCGCCTATCGATCTTCTTCGTCAGTTTGAATTTAAATTTTGCACCCACCCACCGCCCCTTTTGCTGTTACGGTTGGTCTAATGAACAATGTGCCTGATGTAGGGTCTTTCAGTCGTGTAGCCTACCTCTCTCGCGCTCCAAGGCTCCAGGCCATTCAACCTGGATCCTTCAACCCACCTAACCGTGACCACAGGCGAGAGATTATCTAACACTGGAAGTAATTCAAGTGGGGATAGCCGTCCAGAGTACCACAATATAGTTGTCCTAGTGGATCCTGACATTTGCCAGATATTCAGCTGCATCAGTTACTGGTCTTATGCGCTCTTGCTATCGTGCCACTCTCACTCGCTGGCGTGCTCTTGCACCCCCAGGACTGTCTGCCCGCATCTCACATTTCGGTGGCCATGGCATGCTTGCCGTTTATACACGTCTAGGTAGTGTTACTTACTGCAGATATTACTTAGGCCTTGCAGAGGACCACGAATCATATTTCCGTTATACTTCTGGACGCTGGTTATTTAACGAGAAAGAACGTTCGTATCCATTTACTTCCGATGGGCCAGTAATGCCAAGCTCCCACATGTGCTCTGCCACTTAGAACTTGCGACGCGTTATGTCAGGTTCAACGTGGAAGCTATGAAGACTATCGCATGTAAGGCGGTTGGAGCCCAATCATGTACAAGCTTCACTAAACTTGGCGAAGGTGCGCACTTATCCAGATGTGAACCAAGGCTTGCATTCAAATGTCAAATTTTCCGACGTCGCTGCAGGCACCTACAATAAAGCTTTCTTGCTTACATTCGACAACGACTCTGAGGCTGTGGTCCGGATACCTTTTCGTATTATTGACCCCATACATTTGGTTACCGCAAGCGAAGTTGCCACGATGGACTTTATCCGTACTGTGCTCAAAATCCCCGCTCCTCGTGTGTTGTCGTGGGCTTCGAAAGCCAACAGCACCCCTGTGGGATCGGCATTTATTGTCATGGAGAAGATGCCGGGTGTCTCGCTAGCCGACCGATGGTTTACTCACCCTGACGCCCGCGAGATGGTCCCAATGGTCCGGGACATTCTCTTCCTTGAGGATCGTTTTTTTAAAGCTCGCTTTGCCTCCTTTGGAAGTCTCTATTACAAACACGATGTCAGTCCCGATCTCCAAAACGAGAAACTCTACTCAGATGACTCGGAAACCAGGGAAGGGGAGGATCGGTTCCGAATTGGCCCTAGTGTACAGCCAGTATTTTGGCGTGGAGAACGTGGGGATCTCGACATTGATCGTGGGCCTTGTACGTGAACCAGTGATTTTGGGGAGGTCATTCCTGACCCTTGAAACAGGGAAGACGGCCGCGAGTTATGCGGTCGCAGTCGCTAGATGTGAACAGCAATGGATCCGTGCTCATGCTAAACCCCGAGCTTATCGGGACCCGTTCTGCACGTCCCACTCACCAGCTGTTCACATCGAATGGCTCGACCATGCCATTCGTGCCTTCCAGGATCCTCACCTTATTCCGGATGATTCATTGCACTGTCCAATACTATGGCACCCCGATCTCTCTCTATCCAATATCATGGTTCAGGCCTCACCGTCGCCAATGAATGTCACCGGGCTTATTGACTGGCAACATGCCTGGGCTGGTCCTGCGACCCTGCTGTCCGAGGTTCCTCATGCCCTGGTATATAGTGAAGGGGTCGTTTCCCTTACTTCTGGTCCACGTCCCGTACCTCTTCCAGATGGATACGAATCGCTGCCAGAAGACGAAAAACTTGTTGTGAAGTGGGATAAGGCACGGGCGGATATGCATAAGTACTACAAGCTGCTCATCAGCAAGCGGTATCCTCTGCGACAAGAGATCTCCCTTCGGCCCCAAGTTGAATACGTTAGTACGTTACTGGATGCCGCTGGCCGTTCTTGGGCCCATTCCCTTGTTATGGTGCGACAGACCCTCGTCGCTCTGCAAATCTTATGGCCAGACCTGTACCCAGGGACCCGTTGCCCCATCGAGCTCGCCGACCACACGCTTCAAGAATACATGCGTGATCACGAGATTCTTCAACGGTACCTAGCAGCACGACAAAGTGTCGAGCAAGAGCTTCAGACAAATCCAGAGGATTATGCAGCCACCCAGGCACGATGTCGGGAGTTGGAGAAGCGCTGGGACGTGGAAGCCTATGGGGGTCAATTTCCTTGGAGAGATGGACAGTATTCATCAACTTTATTGATGTGATTGACCGAGCTTGCGAGGTCTTATTTACACTTCCGCTTTTTGTTTATAGCGCAAAGTCCCTCGGACCAAACATGGTTACCCCGTGGGAACTTATTTGTAACAGTGCTTTCGAGCAATTTGCTTCCATGGGCCCCAGTGAGAAAAATGGCCACCCCGTGGGAACTGGCATATTTGCTTCCTCAGAACCAAACTGGCTTCTTCGGAGCCAAATTGGCTCAGAAGACTCAATATTGATAGAAGTAGCCATGTAAACTGATGTAAACTGTGTCAGTCCAATATATATATACATCTAATCTGTCCTTGGAGCCTCTGGCCCCACAATAAATAGGATCTGGAGGGTTCTTGGTGTGCAACTTGAATCAAAGCTGGAAAATGCTGGAAAACATGAGGCTGACATGAGGTTAAGTCTTTCTGACTCTCTGGCAGTGCTTTCTTCTGAGTGGTGCCCACCCTTGCATTCCTGGCAGTGAACTAAGTGTACAGTCAGGTAACTTTTTCAGGGCACAGGTATGGTTTCAGTTTCAGTTGCAGGTTAGTCACAGGGGCCATGGTTGCAGGTTACAGCTTCAAGTCAATAGGCTATACTTTCAGATACAGTGTCATAGAGTTGAATATGAGTTTGGGTTTGGTCATGTGATGAATCCACACACATGGTGGGATTCATGGACACAAGGAGGGTGGTGCATGCAGCATTGGGACATTAGAGCCAGGGAGACAGAAACACCACTTCACTGTGGGTTAATCTCCAGGTATCACAGAGCTTAATTGGGGCCCATAGCCTGTTGGCAAAAGAAAAACTTGATAGGAGATCAGGAATTCCCAAGCTATATACATCATGTGGATTATGTAATAAAAACAAGATTGATCCAATCCTCTCATACTAACAATGGCAGGCTCAAAACCAGCACCATAGGCTCACAACAGCCACCTAAGGCAAGAGTACAAGCTGGCATGCATGGGTGACAGCCTTTACTCATCCATGAGGGAGCACATGCAGGTTGATAAAGAAGATTGTGCTAATCTTCTGTACATACAGGAGACTTTTGGACAAGACTTGAGTATGTATGCATTTTTGGATTAATTTTTGTACATAATTCCCCTCTTTTTTTCTTTTGACAACTATAAGAGATATGCTACTACAAGAGATATGTTGATGCAAGAGATATGTGAAGCTTGGTCCCAAATTATGAGGGGTACCTCATAATTAAGCCTGGTAGGAATAGAGTGCGTATAAACTCAAAGCTATGTTTTCCTTTGGGAGTCGATGGCTAGCTATAGGAGGCCGAGTCAGACTGGATGCAGAGAAGATGGAGATGTGACGCTCCATTAGTGAGATAATACCAGGCGCTGGAAGTCGGACTCTGGATTACAGCGGGAATCCACCGTCTCCATAAACTGGGTGCAGAACCTTCATCCACGGTGTGGCTGCTCCTCCTACGACCAGGAGGTCCTATACCTGCACCAGTGTTCAGGAATACCGACGATGAGAGGCAGGTCTCAAGCGTCCCAAAACTTCCTGTATAGTTCAGGGCTGTACAACGTCGAGACGATTCTAGAGATTTCGATGCCATAAGACGGCAACTTCCGTTAAGTCATTAAAAAAGCATCTCAACCAGCAGGAAAAGTGCCCATCTTCCCAGAAGGATCCCCTGACATCAAAACATGGCTTCAGTAGTGGGAATTGACTGGGGCAACCTGGCATCCAAGGTAAGACAGGCCGTATTCTGCATTTGGATGTCGACATTAAGTGACGCGCGTGCTATCGTGTTCTATCTTGGCTGGTACTTGTTTATTTGAACTCCCTGCCCCTCCATATCGCCTCCCTCAGATTGGTGTGGCCCGGAAGAAGGGGATCGACATTATTCTGAACGAATCTTCCAATCGAGCGACGCCGTGCGGACTTTCTTCTTTCTCTCCACTACGTGTTTCGCTGACATCGCGTGGTCCTGTAGATCTCTAGTATCCTTTGGACACAAACAGCGGGCAATCGGTGAAGCTGGGAAGACTTTGGAGACGTCGAACTATAAGAATACGATTGGATCTCTGAAGCGCCTCGTGGGGCGCCGAGTTTCTGATCCAGAAATCGCGGATATCGAAAGCAAATTTATCAATGCGAAGCTTATAGATGTTAATGGTTTCGTCGGTATTCAGGTGTGTCTTTATAGTTGTCGAGCTGTGCGCGAATGGTCCCTCCTGATTTTCTTCGTCGATCCTCGTGTAGGTTAACTATCTCGGGGAACCTGCACAATTCAGCGCAAATCAGCTTGCCGCGATGTACTTTAGCAAACTTCGAGATATTGCTTCGGGGGAGTTGAAATCGCCTGTATCGGACGTTGTGATCGCCGTGCCAGGCTGGTTCACTGAAGTACAGCGAAGGGCCGTTATAGACGCGGCCCTAATCGCGGGATTAAATCCCCTCCGCATCATCAATGACTCCACCGCCACCGCTTTTGGATACGGCATCACGAAAAGTGACCTTCCAGAGTTGGACGCACCAGCCCGCAATGTCGTTTTCGTTGATGTTGGCCATTCAAACTACACAGTCGCAGTTGTCGCGTATAACAAAGGCCAACTTGTCATCAGGAGCACCGCGTACGATCGTCACTTTGGTGGCCGTGATTTGGATTTCGCCCTCGTCAAACACTTTGCGAATCAATTCAAAGCTAAGTATAATATTGATGTGCTCTCGAATCCCAAGGCAGTCTTCCGCCTTACCGCCCAATGCGAACGGCTTAAAAAGGTCCTCTCGGCCAACTTCGAAGCTCCCCTCTCCGTTGAATCCATCATGAACGATGTCGATGCTTCTTCTAAGCTCAATCGCGAGGAATTCGAGGCGCTGATTGCGGATGTTCTTAACCGGACTGTACCTCCTTTGGAGGAGGCTCTGAGGGAAGCCAATCTGACGATCGATGAGATCCACTCGGTGGAGCTCGTTGGCGGTGGATCGCGTGTCCCTGCTATCAGGGAACGCATCAAACAATTCTTCGGCGGGAAGCCACTCTCTACCACCCTCAATGCGGATGAAGCTGTGGCGCGGGGTGCGACGTTCTCCTGCGCCCAGCTTTCTCCAGCGTTCAAGCTCAAGGAATTTGCTATAACCGACATCGCAACGTACCCCGTGCGCGTGCAATGGGAACGCAATATTGGCGATACAGATGGTGACGTGGAGCTTACTGTTTTCCCCCGGGGCAACCACACACCTTCCACCAAGATCCTCACCTTCTCCCGTAACTCTACCTTCGATCTTGAAGCCGTTTATGCCGATCCCAGCCTTCTTCCTGGGCAGATTAACCCCTGGATTGGAAAAGTCACTGTCAAGGACCCATCTCCAACGGGGGAACTTGTCACGGTCAAAGTCAAGACAAGACTCAACGCCAATGGTCTAGTATCCTTTGAGGGCGCGTACGCACAAGATGAGGTTGAAGAGGACCTCGCTCCTCCGGCCGAGGGCGAAGAGGCGAAGAAGCGCAAGGTGACGAAGCGGAATCTCGCCGTCGTCACCAGCACTCTTGCTTCGGATTCAGCTGTTCTGGCAGAGCTGCGTGAGGTCGAGAATAACATGCATGCTGGCGACAAACTCGTCACGGACACCGAGGTAAGGCTCTCTGCGTCTTTCCGGATAGTGCAATAGTGACCCTGATTTACACCCAGGATCGCAAAAATGCCTTGGAAGAATATGTCTACGACATGAGATCCAAGCTCGATGGTCGATATGCCAATTTTGTCCAGTCTGCCGAGAAGGAGAAGCTCATGGCGGCGCTCAATGAAGCGGAGAATTGGCTATACTCCGAGGAGGGCGAGGACGCTACTAAATCCGCCTACGTTGCCCGCCTCGACACTCTGCTTGCTCTTGGAAACCCTATTGCATTACGGTTCAATGAAGCCGATGTTCGCCCACGAGTCATCAGCAAACTGCGAGAGACGATCAATACTTTCCTATCACAGGCTACATCCATTGATGAGCGATGGGATCATATAGATCAGAAGGACAAAGATAGCGTCATCGAGAAAGCTGCGAACGTGCAAAAATGGCTAGACGACCAGGTGGCCCGCCAAGCCGAGCGGCCACTGAACGTTAATCCTGTTTTGACTGAAGAAGAGGTAGAGAAGAAGCGTCAGGAGCTCATCTTTTTCGCGACTCCGATTTTCAGCAAGCTTAAACCCAAGCCAAAGGTCGATACCCCACCTCCCCCACCTCCCCCGACGAACGGCACGGGAACGCCTAGTGGCACAGGCACGGAGACTCCGGCCGAAAATCCCACTGAACCTTCTGAGATGGATGTGGATTAGATTCGATTACCTTCAACGCATTTAATGACCATCTCTTATCATCATGTATGGTACCTAGAAAGCAATGAGTCTATCTTCCACCCCTCCCTATTCCGTAATTCGACTGTGACGTGATGGCATCAAAATAACTTGCAGCGCCTTCACTTGGTGTGGGAGACCGTAGTTTCAAGCCCAGCAGGGGATCAAAAAGAAGGCATTCTGAACATGAAGTGCTCTTGGATGCCAAGCAAGACATGTGATATCAAAAAAGGGGCATGCCGAGTTTTAGAGGTGTTCAAGAGGCGACCTGTCCGCCCTGTCCTGGCATCACTTTCGGAACTCTTAGAGATGATCGTCCCATGGGCACTATGACTGTCCAAGTCGTAAAATTGGGCGACCAGCTCGCGTCCGAATTGCCACGTATCCAGAACATTCAATCAGGCCCGTGCTTACGCGTTCGCATCGGAAAGCTCCCACACCCAAGCCACGAGTTGAAGAAAGGAATGAATCGTTAGACCATTTCTTGTTTGGCGCTGCACTGCCCTGGGTTATGTAAATTTGCACCCGTGAATAATTCTGGTGCCTCAGTTGTCACTTTCATGTCATGATCATCCTCGACAGTCTGCCCGTCTCCAAGGCGAGTAGCACAGAGACTGGCCCCTCTAATGGCCCGTCGCGCCTAGACATCCCTCCTCCATATCTTCCGCACCATCGGCAGGCTGATTCCGACACAGCTTCGGAGACCACCCACGTAGAGAAGGTCAACAAACGCAAGGGGAAACGACGGCGGAAATGGATCCTAATATTCGTTGGTTTTGTGCTCTACACCGCAGGACTCACGACTCTCCTTGCGTTGGTACGGTGATCGCGTCTCATTGACTGGTAACCAAACTTTACTTAACCCGGTATCACAGAAACCTTGGAGAAAGTCCACTGCATACGACACTCGCATTCTCCGTTTTAAGTTCTGGGATGAGCCGCCTATGCCTCCAACATTCAGCCCAGTGAGCTCGACAATCGAGGACGGCACGCCATTGTCCTGCAACTCTTGGGACTCCGGAACGTCCTTCCCGTCTCGTCTACAATATCACTTCCCTGCAAATATTACAGATATGTTTTTGAACTCGTGTATACCCCCTTCTATCACAGGAGCACTGCACGTGCGGACAGGACCCGATGCCAAACATATCGTCGTTGATGTCGAAGTCCGCGGCCAAATCCTCTCTGGCGATCAGCATTTGGAAGTGTGCATGATGTCTAGACCAGGACCGGGAAATTATGGACTTGGAATTTACAATGTGAGTCCCTCGAATCGACGGATCAGAAAAATCCCTAACCGGATGGTCAGATGTTCGCCCCGATACCCGCCCGAGTCCCCCCTGGACGTCCTCATCCACGTTGTGATACCGCATAATGTTTCTCTAGCCTCTCTATGCACCCACCTCCCGCAATTCTCCCAATCATTAGGAACCCCAAATCCACCGGATCACAAAGGTGCTCCAAATCAGACATACCCATTGCGAATAGGTTCCCTTTCGTTAGGTGGCCCAGTATCTCACCTCACCATGCGAATGGCAAGTCTCGCCTTTCCTTTCCACATTTTCGCTGACCTTATCCGACCTGCCGCATTCAGGATGAAGTCAAAAAATTCGAGCTCGACATCGATGCACCCCTCCGAGGAAACTTGCGTGTTTCGGAGTCCCTGTCCGTAACATCTCGGTCGTCTGATGTTAGTGTCAACATAACGTTGGTCAATCGAGGTAATCCTATAACTGTGAACCTAGAAGCAGACCACGCGTAAGTGCACTAGGATTATCCCGCATCTCATACTTTGTTCATTGTGTGAGCTCCAGGCCCATCGATACCATCGTTAAGATCGTAAACCTTGACACTCACGGTCACCACACCACAATACCCTTCCCAGTCCACATCGCCGCACGGACGACATATGCCCCTCTGGGAATGGTTGTCGCTTACCCATCCTCCTCCCCACCTGTTGCCCTTTTTGTCGAGGCTGAAACGGAACTCGCACCAATAGTAGTGCATCTACCTCCTGCGTTTCAAGGTGAGCCCCGACTCCAATTGTATTCACGAGGCGTTATGTATCTCGTGTCTTTATTTGCAGGGACGTTTAACTTGTCCGCAATTCAGTCCGATGCCCGCGTGGATCAATCGACTGTGGCCGACCCGTCGGGAAAAGGACGCACTCGAACCGTGTATGTTGACAATGGCGACGTGGATGATCAGCGTGGGGATCCGTATCGTGGAATTATTTGGATAGTGCTGTATTTGCACGATTAGGGAGAGTTGATGTGAGCACGACCCTGGCACAAGGACTCCTGGAGTTGGACGACGAGTGGTCAGACCTTTTGCGCCAGGACGTGTGGCCTCCTGGGTTCACGATATGGTGATTCATTCCCTGGGGCTTTTGCAGGAATTTTCTTCTCTTTCTTTTTTTTTGTTTTTTTGTGAATTATTGCTTTCATTCTGGGGACACATCTTAGCTCATTCGCATAATTTACTGTACACCACTGTACCACAGCATTAACAGAGGAACGTTTAAGCGTTTGAAATGGCTACAATAATAAATGGGGGGCTTAAGAGGGGCCGGCCCTATGGAATTCCACCACCAGGGTGGGGGAGCAGAACCGAAAACCGGAGTGACGATTTGCAGAAGATTTGTTATTATTCCGACCTCGGTGAAGCATGATTGCAAAGCATAGCAAATGGGACACCAATTCCAAAAATCGCTTCTCGTTTTATTATAGTCCACAAGGGGTGGTCGGGTATATGCAAATAAATGACAGCGTCAGTTCAGATCAAGTCCATGCGGTCCGAGAGAACTGGGGTCAGGGAGGAGAAATGCAAGAAGGCGTGCACAGCCTAGAATTCGCCTCTGCCAGGCCCTTGATCTTTCCCGGAGAGCGCGGCCACTCTCCGCAGGGCGTGCAACACCCTTTGGAGAAAGGACGACAGCTGTCTCATCAGAACATCGAAACAGCCAATGGTGTTCGCTGGCAGACATCGAATATTCGGCGTCCCCATTCTTGAAGTGGACTGACGCCTCGCTCAGAACCAGGCTGGCTTCGTGGGGATGCCGACGACCGCGGAGATGGTGGTCGCTGCAGCAGATATCAACGGGTGTTTTCTGGGCAGCACAAAAATAGATATCTTACGATCGTAGAGCTTGTCGGCGATTCCACCGCGGCGACTATCGCAGCGGTATCATGACTTTCGCTCCACATACGTTTGAATTCTTCGGTTACATGCAAGCTTTCGCTAAACCGATGGAGTGTGTTCAATAAAGCGACGACTTCGGATCGCGTCAGTAGGTTCTGATTTAATCGGGGGCTGTATGGTAGACATTCAGTACGTGATTTCCTGAATGCGTTTGGGACGCGAAGACGCACTCGAGGGCCTTTTCGTCCATCTCAAACAGAATCTTGAGAGCAGCAGCTAGGCCAGTCACCTGTACCTTTCCCCAGAGTCGGCATTTGTCACACCCAACACAATCCATGATCCTCGATACATTGCGAAAGTGGTTCTTGAATTCCTCTTTTAATACCTGGGCTCAGTGTTAGACAGTGACCACATACAACTAATGGTCTGAATCGACCAACCTTTGCGTCGTCACCGCGGAACAGGGCAGTCTCATCGAAAGCTCCTGCATCATTGGCGATATCAAGGACGCCCTTTAATAAGCTGTTGGTCTTCGTCTCCTCTTCGTTATCAAGGTTGTACATCGAAAGGTATGGCCCACACGAGACACCGCTCGGAGAAGAAGCACGGTATTGAAATAAATGTATTTTAATCTCTCGGGATGCGAGGCGACACGACTGGCAAAGCATTGCAAATTAGGGCCCTACTCGGGAGATTGATACATGTCAATGTCGAATTTGCTATACCAATAAAGATACTGACCCACTGTCCGGTAGTCCGATTCAAATCCAGGTGACAGATATGAGTGGATATTGAAGCATGAAGCCCTAGGATAATTCGTGGCCTTTAGTGGCCGCCTTATCGAGGCTCGAGGAGCGCTTACCTGATATTATTTTGTAATAGACCCGCTTCTCGACACAATCATCCGACGATTGAGCCTCTAACTGTAATGCGGTAGTGGGAGACTGGTCGTACCGCGATCTCGCGATTGCCGCTATTGAGGCTTCAGATACGCCGAAGCAATTCTCCTCGTAGATTGAGTTCCAAACTCGATGGGCTGACGGTCCAGCGTACCCCGTAAACCCTTCCGGGTTCTCTGTCAGGTCTACAAATTCCCCCTCTGATCTCCATAAGATAATCCGCCATTTGAAAGGGGGAAAATGTGCGCGACCGACAAACCTTCTTCATCATCAAGAAAGCAAAAGTCTGCGTCTCGATGGTAACACCCCGGTTGAGTCTAATGCATCAATGTCAGTAGAGAGAATGGTATAGCCCACGATAATGCTTACAATGTGGCCATCGGTCTTACTCCGCACTTGACTAAGCGCCGCGGCCCGCCACTGCTCTGGAACTTGGCTCTGTCGGAGTAAGAATGTAAGCTTTATCTAGTTGGGTAGATCTCACTGCTTCAAACCTCGTCCACCGACGTGACCCCGCATTCCCGGTGCATGCAGAACCCATTATCCTGCCAGAATGGACAGTCTCGATATAAATCAACCTGTCGAAAGCATGCTTAGCCTAGGGACAGAAGATGAAGCAGGCAGGCATACCTTGAAGTATTTGAAAAAAGGGGTGCGGACGAGAGTGTCCAGCTGAGAGTAAAGATCCTCATTCACGCTTTCCACTGTTTCGTAATCACACAGTGTAGTCTCTATTGGCCCTGTGAGCCTGATCTAGCGAGATTTCATGGTGCTCAGTATATTATAATGGGGGCCAGTGGAAGCCAGCGGTACTTTAGTGCAAGTCGCTGGTTGCTTGACTGTGGGATGCTCGAGGACATCCTGTATGCGGCCTTTGGTGCCTTCGCGACCAGAGAGAAAGCTATCAGCGTTGACCGATGAGAAAATGAGCGAGATAATTAGTGGGGGAAGCATTTGTATTCGGGCCGAGAGCAGCATCGTTCCAAGTGACGGTCGAGGGGGGAGGACACGTCAATGAATGACGCCCCCACGTGACGTGACTTCGCCCTTTGCCGAAGATGGATGAGCGTTGGGAGGAGAACTCGACGTTCGGGCCACCGTCGCAGCTGGTCCGGACCTCCGGCTTTCTCGAGCATGTGCGAATATTGCAAGCGGAAATAGATGTGCTGGTCCGGATGACGGGATCTGCGTCTCAAGGCGAGGAGAATTACCGTACGCTTTCTGAAGAAGCCAAAGAAGCTATCCAAGAGGAATGTAGGTACGCTTTGGATGCACAATTCTGCTTGTGCATAGCTGGACTAGCTAACTATTGCTTAGCCTCGAAGGTTTTGGAAATACTGCCCTCGATATTTTGCGGAATCCGAAGCTCCTCGATTTCCTACGCACTTATAACGACCCACTGGATGAGGGGAAGTTGGCAGAGATCACTCATCCCCGCAAGCGAAAAAGGAATGCAAAGACAAGAGTACCAAAAATCAACGGTCTAGTTTCTGTAGATTCTTCGATCGAACCTGAGCAAGGTATCAAATGCGAGCGACCTCTTAAGATTTGCACTGGAATCACATACCAAAATCTCGTAGATGATGAGATAGACAAGCTCCGCGAGCTTATGTCCTGTATAAATTTAAAATGCTGGACGTGAGTGTCGTGTATACATTGTGGCCTCGATTGTGTCTCTGCTGAATCATTCCTCAGCATTCCTGCCGAAGCCGCATTCTATTCGCACTCCCACAAAACAGACGATGAAAATAGTCTTCTCTCGCTTGTGAGTTAACAGTAGCTTATCTCTTGACTTAGGCCCTGATCAGGACCGCCAAATAGAAACCAAGTCCCGTTTCTTCAGAAAGTGATTCGTCATCGATATTGCCTCGCAGCAAGTTGCCGTTATTGCATTTACGAACTACGCACGATCCGGCACTCATTCGAATGGTTTCCGGCGTTTCACCCAACATCTTATACTGTCTACACAAACCCTTGGCGATATATATGACTGTATTCCATGTCAAAGGAAGCATCTCCCGAATGAGATCTATGGTCCTGATGGCCATACCCTGATCGGCTACGATGCAAATACCTCGTATGATGACGAACCCAAAGGTGCTGTTATTTGTGTCGAAGGTGTGGCGCATGGAGATGGATTGTCACGGCCAGATTATGCCGAGTATGCTTTCGTTTTTTTGTTGTTTTTCTCATTGCTGCTTGATGCTAACAGCTAACAACAATTCGGATACCCAGTAAGCTGAAAGACTTTTACAACAAGAAAACCTCCCGACCGATCCAAAAGGGCACACTGATGCACGATACCAAACTTTCCGATCTCGAGTTACGTTTGCATCAACCCTATTGGCTAGTGCACCAGGGTGAATGCGACCATCTTATCGTCTTCGAGCAGATCCGGTACTATTCCTTCTCTCCACTCCCCTCACACACCTGCTGACCTCATGTTCTACCCCGCCGCTGTGGATAGATTAGCCCATGCCAGCGATCCACGGTCAGGGTATCCGCTGATGATCCATCAATCCCCTGTTCGTCTGTCGATATGTCAAATATGCTGCCGTCTACCTCCAGAAGTTGCTGTCGTGTCTGACCCGCGTATTGGCCAGAGCGCTGGTCTCTTGTGCAGCGCGTGTTGGAGAGCTTTGGGAGATCCTGTGGAAGGGAGGGATGATCCCGTGATGGTGATACCACTACTTTCAAACGATAATCTCTTTTGACATGAGGAAACACAATTGGGCATCGTCAAGACAAAAACACTGTATTTCTAGTTCTACGACAACATTCTGGTTTAGTTTCAAAGTCACAGTAATCCATTCGCTTCGAGTAGCAGCATAATGGCTGGAACGAAAGAATGAGAGGAGCTCGAACATACAAGACGATGGGAATACTCACAGTGTACAATCTCCGGAATGCTTTGTTTGGTGACGTCGACTGTGAGATCAGCATCCCTTGGCTCTTCATACGCGTCATCTAGGCCCCATCATGTCCAAATCAATACCACGAGCCAGATGAAATATACGACGGATCTTTACGCTCACCTATACCAGTAAATCCCTTAATCTCACCCTTTCGAGCTTTTTCATAAGTTCCATTCCGATCCGTCGCTTCGCAGTATGCCAGGGGCGTCGCAACATGTATCAAGAAGAAATTCCCCCCGCTTCCACCCATAGATGTAATCGTCTGGCGCGCCGCTGATCGACTGTGAGCGTATGGGGCGATAGGTGTTGCGACGACAGCCGCGCCTGCGCGAGCCAATTCGGCAGAAACGAATGCGATGCGCTGAATATTTTTGTGCCTATCCTCCGGTGAGAATCCAAGTTCTGAAAGCATGGTTCAATTGGAGGGAGTGGCGTCGCGAGAATCAGGAACGAATGATGTCGTTTCAGAAATGAATTCCACCGCACCTGCAGAAAGCTCAGAACGGACGGTCTCTCCTAGCAGAAGCGACACGCTTCGGCCACCCTGCTGATTTAACGTTACTTGGAGAGCACGTCCAATTGGGCCTCGGCCGGAATTGTGCAGACCGGTCAAAAACACTAGCAATGAAGGCGGCGGTTAATAACGATGAGTAACGAGCATGAAGAGTTGTGGACACTGACGAACAAATCCTTGCTTCGCTCGGGGTGGATAGCTCTCTCGCAGAACCTTGACAACCTCCCTGATTCCCAATATTAAACGAGAAGTGTGTATGGATCACGTGCATGGCACTCACTCATAACTGAACCAATCAGGAATCGGCTAGCCAAATATGGTTAGAGCCACATATAAGATACCACCACCACAAGGAACTTACAGCCCCGGTTCGGAGACGTTTCCTCAACTCAGTACCACTGATGTCGAGGGTAACAGTTCCCTCGGGTACTGCAGATATCGAAGAATTAGGTAAATCCGAGAAAATATGACACGTGACTAGCCTTCATCAATAGGCTGATACTCGTCCGAAGCAGGAAGGTAAGTCATTTGCTGGAAAGGGACCATCTCGATCTGTAATTCGTGCCGATACTTCGCGACGAGCTCTTGGGCGTCATATGGGCCATAAAAATCCTTTCCTGCCGAATTTTTACCAGGTCCGGCGTGGTCTCGGCCGATGATAAAATGGGTTGCACCGAAATTTTTACGAATGATAGCATGCCAGACGGCCTCACGGGGTCCACCCATACGCATTGCGAGAGGAAGGAGGGCGAGATGCCCCATACCATTGGGATAGCGAGTCATGATAGCTTGATACACCCTGACGCGCCTATAAACCCCTTGCTCTCAATGAGTGACAGTTGCGGAGATGTAAGTCCATACGTACGTATAGTGATCTACATCGCCAGGTTTGGTAAGTCCCACCACGGGATGTATGAGGACATTTGCTTGCCGTGCCCTAGCCGCGCGAACCGTGAGCTCTCTATGGGCACGGTGCATCGGATTACGCGTCTGGAATGCGACGACCTTGCGCCACGCGAGCTTTTTGAAGTGTGCACGAAGCTCAGCAGGCGTGTCTAGCGAAGAATGGATGAATGAATACATGAATAGTGCAGATTGCATTCAAATAATGAAACGCCCACAGCGAAGGGCCACATAATCATAGTGCGTGGGGGCGTTGATAGCTTGAACCTTGCCCCCAACATAGTAAGTCTTTACTTGGTTACGCAAATACGACACAGAAGGATGTGCAGGATCATCGGCACCAAAGACCTGGACAGCCTCATGTACCAAATCCGGCTTGTAAACATCCTCCACTAACGAAGAACAAAGAGATAAGAGATATTATTCGGAAGGTCTCGGGTTTCTGAAAGCGTACCAGTCAAGATAGCAAGTGCGACGTCATCCCGGCTATCGCGAAGAGTAATCCTGGCACCACTGACAATGCCGAGATACTCGATATCTTCTTCGCTGACATCCAAGTTAATTGGGATAGGGAAAAGAGTGCCATCTGCCAGACGCAGAGTATCTACGACACTATCCACATAACAACTCGTAAGCCGCGCAAGCCATTGGGACTAACAAAAACGTACGAAATGTAGTCTGGTTGATTGAGAAAACCCTCGAGCGGACTAAAACCACCGTTCATTATGAGCTCTAGATCGCATAGTTGACGCTATGATAAAAAATCAGCTTAGAAAGACTAAGTCAAACCCAGGACAGTACCTCTGTGAGGGTGATACTCTGCAGTTCGCCAGACTCCTGGACAAGCTGGTCATGGATAGCCACGTCCCGCGCGAGGAGATCTTTGAGAACGCCACCATGGGGGACGTTGGCCATGGGCACTAATATGCGAAATTCTGACGCAAAATTGCAAAACGGATCGCGACATCGTTATTCATAGGACGGTCACGTGGGGAGTGGCCTCCCGGCAAAGAGCAGGAAACCAAACAAAACGAGGAAAAAATGATCCACTTGATGGTCAAGGTCGTTGCGGACGGCAGAGAACCAACCGGACGCTTGCAGCAGGCGCTTGCAGGCAATTCGTTCGCATTCGACATCTATGCCGCCGGTGGTATCGATTTTCCCGCGGCGCACCGGTTCTGTAGTATCGCGGGAAAATCCACGGTGGAGCCTCCCTCCCCACTGCCATTAGATGCGGCGCTAGAGTTTAGCAGAAAGTCTTCCGTCTTCACAACCCGAACCGTTAAGGGAAATGTATTATGCTCAAATTATTCTGCCAGTACCCGTTTTGCTCCGCTCGCGTAAGCGCTCAAGACGTCCAAGACGTCCAAGCCACCATCGAATTTCCTCTAAGGCGGTCCGCGTCTTTGTCTTTGCAGATTAAAAAAAAAGGGTGATGACATAATCGACTTGTGGCAGTGCATACATGAAGCAACTAGTCACAACACCGAAGTCCTGCGCGCCTGTTTTTGACATATTTTCATGCCCTAATCAATTCACTGGCACCCCCGCCCCGTTCACCTATGCTTCATTATCTCACACTTATTTTATAAAAGGTGGAGGGAAAATTGATCAAAACTTTAAATCATTCACAAGGTGACCGTTCGAATGGCGTCTAACGTGCAATCTGAAGCTCTTGTTCTCCATCACCTCGGCAATTCTCGCTCTCAGCGTATTCTCTGGCTACTCGTGAGTCTCCAACACACCCGATACTGATCCCCAGACATACAACACACTCTTCAAATATGCAGGAAGAGCTCGAAATACCGTATACTATCAAGGCATATCCTCGTCTGCCCTCAGGAGAAGCGCCTCCCGAGCTCCGTGCAGTGCACCCCATGGGGAAATCCCCCGTGATAACAGATGGAAATGTCGTCCTCGCCGAATCGGGTGCCATTGTTGGTGGGTAAACCGGTCATCGCTTCCCTTGTTCTGGCACGCATACGACTCCACTCAATACTCAGAGTATATCATCAAGAAGTATGATAGTACTGGAAAATTACAAACAAGCAAATCGACGGCCGTTGTCAACACCTATTGTATGCATCCGTGGGCGTGCTCTTGCAGTATATGACATCGTTTCTGGTCTCAGAGAATCAACAGACACACACTTTTCTGAAGGCTCTTTGATGGTACCCTTCACATTCAAGTACATCATGAACCGCGCTCCAGAACTAGGACCCTGGCTGCTTCGTCCATTGATCCGCTACATCACTAATACGCTCTCTGCTGCGGCCGCAGACCCTTCTATCGAAGGTTCGCTTGACATGGTAAAATTTTCCTCACTGTCAGTTGAGCGGAGTACCGCATTCGCCTGACAAGACATCACCGTAACGTCCCCAGATCGAGGAGCACCTCTCCAAGCTCCCCGAGAAGACGTATTTCGCTGGAGGAAGCAATCCGACGAGCGCTGACTTTATGATGATATTTCCCCTGGAACTCTCAATACAGCTTCTTCCCCAGTTGGTTGATACCAAAAGGCACCTCAAAGCCTACGTCGAAATGATCCACCAACTGTACGTCGGCTTCCATCTCTTTTCTTTCCATTTTCCAGTCATTGACCTGTGTTCCTTTCCGATCAGCCCCGCCTTCAAAAGAGCGCGTCTTACATCTAACCAGTGTATGAGGTTTCTGACAACACCGACTTGGATAGGGAATAGAAAAGGGTGGAAGCTATTCTTACGCGAACTAAGGGCATTCAGTCAACATATGGACTCCCTTGACAATGTGTTCGTCTCCCGTATTTAGCGGACAATGAATTTTGCTACCTTAGGATCCTTATAGTTAAGCCTGATTGTGTTTAGGAGTCCCAGATTACGTTCTATTGCTGAGGAAGAAAGAGTCGCGGCCCTGCGAATACGGTCAGGTCAGTTTCACGTAGCGAACGAGAGATAAGGGACTCGTAGAATCAAATATGCGCTTTGAGCACGGACGCACTTCAGCTCGATCCTCCTTCAAGTTGAATAGACCTGTCCCCTCGTCCTTTGTTATCTGTGAGCACCACATAGCGACGAGGATGGAAAAACAAGTTCTCCCCCATTTTCGAGGCCACACAGTAATCATGCCATTACCATCCCCACAGCCTGTGGCTGTGACGACCCGCCGAATGAACCGGCATATATACTTCATGCTCATTGGATATTTCTAGCTAGGGGATTCAAGGACATGCATGAAGGGCGAGGTTTCCGGAGAAGTAGAATTGGAAGAGTCCAATGAGGGCATGGGAAGGACAGGGATTGAGGAATGAGTTCACGTGATGGCAGCTCTTGTCACTGTGGGATCGACTCGTTTCGACGCCCTCGTTGACGTTGTACTTACGATGGACTGTCTACATGCTTTCAGGGAGAGGGGTTATACACGTCTCATTGTCCAGTATGGGAACAGTCACTGGACTCAGCCTGCAAAGGAATGGGTTGAGGAAGGCATTCACATCTCAGCATTTACCTTCAAGCCTTCGCTGTTGGAAGATGTCGAGAACGCTGCTCTCGTCATTAGTCACGCAGGTCAGTTCCCAGTTGTACGCCGATTCTTATCTCACTCGCTCGTCGCCTACAGGGGCTGGGACAATATTGGACGTTTTGAGAGCCGCAAAACCACTCATCGTCATACCCAATAACTCCCTAATGGACGACCATCAGACGAACTCGCCAGCGAGCTCGCCAGGCTCGGTCACCTCTCGTCCGCTCGATTAGAGTGAGAGCCCTTGAGAAACCTCTCGACCATTCTTGTGCCTTATTTCGTCACACCCATAGGGACCTTGTCGAGGCTATTCGCTCGCTCGAGGTAGAGTCTATGACCCCATTCCCTCGTTATGATGGCTCTCGCTTTCAAACTATCTTGGATGAAGAAATGGGATATTTGTGAATTACATTGAGGATGACTTCGGAGTTGAGACGGCGTTTAGTCCTTACCGCCGTCACAGTTTCTCTTCTGGCTCGTGAACCTGATGTCTGCTCCTGGGCGTAAAGCTGGAGGTCTTTATGGGGGCATAAATCTGTCCTCGACGGGCATCCCCCCTGCTCCAATCATCGAGGCTGCCCCCGTGCCGCCGCCGCCGAAAACCCGCAAGTCAAGGAGAAAGAATCCAAAGAAGAAGAGAGTAAAGTCACCCCAGGTTTGCGCTATCGGAATGATATCAAAAACCCGCCCCCCTACTGAACCTACTGTCTCTGGTAAGGCTGGTCGGCCTCTCTCGCCTTTGCTCCCACCCGCAGAGCCCCCCTCAACAAGCCTAAACCGAGTGCTCCTCGACTTCCTGCTGGCGCATTCACCACTTTAACGACAACGGCTCCTGCTGCGTTTACCTCTGGACCATCGTCTTCTTCTGTCTCTGCTGCAGCGGTCATATATGCCCCTCCGTCCCTCAATGCAAACGCTGCTGTGGCACAACCCGAAGAGTCAGCTGGCCCAGGTGCCCCCGGCTGGGGAAAAAAGGTTAAACCCCCTTCAATGGTTCTCGATGTGGACGTCAATGGCTTCAAAGCCGCTACCGCGAAGAAAAGATCCGGGAGAGGAAAGAAGGTTGTTGCTCATCATCATCATCATCCCCTATCACTAAACTTTCCTTTCGACTTCGCTCACCTCGCAAATGCGTTCGATCGCTTACGATTGCATTCATCCCTCGCCCGCCATAGTCTAAAAATAACAACACTTCCACTCCCGCATGGGATCCAGACGAACAGTATGATCCTTTAAGGCCCAACGACTATAACGAATACAAAGTGTACAAGGAGAAGCAACGAGAGGAGCGGATACGCGCTCGAGAGGGACAGCGCCGTCTCGACGACCGGAAGAGGTCCCGCCGCAGCAGGAGTTATTCCGGCAGTAGCGATGACTACAGCGACGACGACGAAGACCGCTATCCTGCGCGACCAAAAAAGACCGGTACGTGCGTCTCTTCGATGAGGGTAGGGACTTTCATTTCACGCCAACACCCATCCTACAGGTCGATACGACGAGCTACCTGGGCAGCAATCTTGGCGTACTAGGGAACCGGAACCCATCTATGAAGATTCATATCCTCCACCTCCAGTACCCTTGGATGATGGTGAGGCAGCATATCTGCGACGTGCAGCGATGTCGACCAGACCTGCTCCATTCCCTGAGAATCCCCGCCCCCTCATATTCCCCCGCCTGCGCTCAGTTCTGGAGAAGAAGCATATCTCCGCAGGCTTGCAATGAGTACGGCTGCAGTCCGCCCTGTTATTGAGCGAGAGCCTTCGCCGCCATTACCTCCCCCTACCACTATCCCTGATGTCCCCGCTCCGTCTTTCAACCCCCCAACTGCACCACCTTCTCTACCCGCCGACGTGGAGGCCCAGATTAAGCAAAAGCGCGAAGCAGCAGCCGCTATTGCAGCTCGTCTCGGTCAGATGGTACAACAAGCCGAAGCATCAGGTAGTACTCCGGGCGGCACTGAACCGCTCCCAGCCCCAGCCAGCGACGACAAGTACGTCCAATGATTATTTCTCATCGTCCTTAACATGTATCCTGAGCATGCCTTCCTTTCTTCCGTTAGGCCGGATCCACATGGTTTCGCCGCGCGACTGAATGGCTAAGTGGGGCCATAAAGCAGGTCAAGGGTTGGGTGTCGATGCCTCTGGGATGGTCGAGACCCCTCAGCGTGAAAAAGGGGCATGTCCCGAAGGGAACCCAGAGCGGAAATGCCGCCGTCCCTGCTGGTGGAATAGGTATAGGAGGGGGCAAGGTGGCCAAGATTATTAATAAACACGAAGATGAAAGAACCAAAGAGGATCGAGCGAGGTATGGAGAACCGAGCACCATCGTTATACTCTCGAATATGGTGGGACTCGAGGACGCGGACGACTGAGGATCTGAGAGATGAGATTGGTGTGTCCTTGCTCTATTTATCCCGCCCAGGTGTCGCGAAGCTCACTTGGTGTTGGTCAGGCGATGAATGTAGCAAGCACGGCGTGGTCAATCGTGTGTTTGTGCATGTCGTCAATCCCATTCCAGTCAACCATGACGAAGCCGTGCGTATTTTCGTCCAATTTGCTGGGCCTGTGGGGGCGTGGAAGACCGTGCGAGAACTGGATGGCCGATTTTTTGGGGGACGTACTGTTCGTGCACGGTACTTCCCTGAGGCCATCTTTGCCCAACATTTATTGGATGGGCCCCTTGATGGGTGATATTTTATAGCCCTTTTGGATTTGACTGGCATAATGTTAATACACGTCGCTACTATGGCCTGGCATGCTCTGTGATTGAATGAGCTATGTATGGTGGTTCAGACACCTTCTCAGTCCCTCATGGTGCTGCTCGAGAGCTCTTTGCTTTGGTGTGAACGGGGACTAAGATGATCATGCCATACTCGGTTGAAGTGCATTCTCGTCAGGCGTGATAGTCATCGAGTTGAGAACCACTTCCTTCGCGCATCGTATGTTAGAACATGCAAGGCAAAGTCCCCGGCGTCGAGAAATCCCCATCCGTCGCTAGTTGTATGTCCCAATGCCAACTTCCGACGTAGCGCCAAGTGTGGATATGTGGGTGCAAGCTAAGATAAACAAACCCATGATTGAAGCGGCTAGTCGATTAGTTATGCTAGGGAGAAGTTTTAAGTACGACGGAGGGTACAGACAAGATTGCGCGAGCTCTGGATGACAGTGTCGATAGCCCCTTTGCCCTCGGCGCCGCGCTTCACCTGGGCGAGGACCACCCAGCTCCATAAGGGAGGCGGGTCACCCACGCCCTCACCGGCGTCCGGCGTCCCACCACGCCGTCGTTTTCCCTGGGGCTTCCGATATGGCAGGGGAGGAGGAGCGTCGTACGAGGGCTCAGAAGAGGGACGCGTGATCTGGACAGTAGAGGGTTCAAGCAAGGGGAGGGAGACTAGGTGGCGATGCAAGATGTGGAGATGGTGGGGCGCGTCTGCGGGGGCTACTGCATATGATGATGATGGGAGTATTGACGTCGTCGTGTCTGAACCATCGTCGTTGCGAAAATCCCAAATCTCCTCGTTGGGATCAACGAACCAGGGGGTTTTCGGCGGATGGTGGAGATTAGATTGGGGTGCGCGTCGGGGATACAAAGTCAATGGCAAAAGTCCCGTCGGGCTAGAGTTCTGGAGAGAGATCGAATCGGTTGCATGACGAGGCGGAATACAAGCTCGAACGCGAAAAACTAAAGCAAAATGGACACCAATGAATACAATTGCTTACATAAGAGAAGAATGTAGTATCCCCTTAGCTCTCGCAGTTTTCCTAGAAGAATTCGTGGACTTGCTGGCCGGGACTGGCGACATTTTCAATAATCCAGTAGATCAAGGACCTCGGAAATGACTCTGAATGATCTCTGTCTGCTAGTGAACATGTTCGGGTTGTATGTCTGGCTCTATCGTTCAACCATTGCGTCGCATCCATGGAATCTCCCCTTGAACGAGGTCTGATACTCGACAATACTTGCACCGTATCCCAGTGCTGGTTAGATTCCCAACCGCCAAGAATAGATTTATACCAAGCACAGGATGCATCCTCTTTGGCCAACAAACCACAGGAATATCCCCCAGCACTAAGGACTGATCCCAAAGGGGAAACTCTTTGTACTTTCTTCCCATACTAGGACCAACGAACAGTACATATTCCATCAGGCTGCAAGTATTTATTTGCCAAAGCTTTGCATCCAGTAGAAGAATACAGTACGAATCAGTGAGACAGAGTGCGTGTACAGGACCCACGGTACGAAATCCGCAGCTTAAGGGCCAGATACGGAACCCATGCTCGTCAGTATGGTCTGAGCAGAACTGCGCCGACACGTTCTGCTTTTACGTGGTTAAAAATTAGGGGGTTCGGTTAAACCCGAGAACTCCCAAACTTACCACAGTAAGCATGTCGACTGCAACGTCACCATCACCATTCGCAAGGAGTACGTTCGATGAATCAAACAGGCTGTCTGGAAGAGCTCAGACTGTGAGTTCTATATTGTGCACCGTAGTCTGTGCTATCCTGAAGCTAAATACGACGAAATCGGACAGATTGAAGAAATGTATAGTGTCCCCGAGAGCTTCCTTGAGATAGAAGTGCGCAATCCTCAAACGCATGGTTTGCTTGGAACTTCATATGTTGCACCCCTGCCTGGTTTCTAATCATCCACTTCCCGATAGGATATGGTCGCAAGATGTACACTGACTACGAGATCATGTGCAAGGTGCCTGCCCCCTGCGCCGTACGAGTCCTCTCAGAAGTAGTCCTAATTCCCAGGTCTTCGGGCTATTAGACAAACATCCCAGCCTTCAAGCTTCGCCATTCCTCGGTTCGGCGGCGGTACAGCGACTTTGAAGCATTCCGGGACATCCTAGAGCGTGAATCTACCCGTGTCAACATTCCCCCTCTCCCGGGGAAAGTGTTTACCAACCGGTTCAGTGACGAAGTGATCGAGACCCGACGAGAAGGCCTGGAGAGGTTCTTGAGCATTGTAGCTGGTCACCCGCTTCTGCAGGTTCGTACAGCGCCTATCCTTCCAGTGAACTCGCAGAGTTCCCTGATTCTCTCTGTGCTCCGTACTGTGCTCGTTCGGTGCGGATGTCGTTTAGACTGGAAGCAAAGTCTTGTGTGCGTTTATGCAAGACCCAGCTTGGTACGTATGATCTTCCCAAGAGATCCCGAGAAATTCTTAAACACACCAATTTTCCGCCGCCCAGGTCGAGCTCTGAGTGGTCATAAACGAAGAGCCGGCGTGGTGTGGTGATCATTTAAGACGGTGTGATCCGATTGGTGTCGCGTTTCACTACTGTCCTCTTCCGCCTTCCCTTTTTCCGATCTGGTTTCCCTTCCGGTCTCTCTCGTTCTTTCTGCACTCTTTGGGTTTCTAATGAATTGTCCCCCATTCTTCTGTCCATCTAGCCCCTATTCACGCTTTTCACGAAAGACGACAGCACTGTATGTACATATAATGGATCCCATTCGGGGGGGAATTCTCCTTTATTCCGACCTTGGTCCTTTTGCCACCCCTTCCTCTATTTACCAGCCTTCTCAGTGTGTGATATTGGATGTTAGGGGATGAGATGGTCCAGTTGACTGAATAGCGGGGACTGCCGGGCGCTTGTACCTGTCTACTGCTTAAGCCTTGAACATGACAGCATCAAGCTGGAGTACTGCTACACTCTTGTTTTACCTTCTCTTTAAACTGGGAACCGCAGATGGATCTCTAGGACTTTGTCTATCGCGATACCTCAAGCCCTCTCTGATGTCGACGGCATGGAATTCGAATGCGAGGAGTACAGTTGATTGAGCTGAATACGCGCACGTTGAGACACGGTCTGATAATCTCCCGTCTCTTCAAATAAGTGGTGCAAATGACCACGAAATCAAACATGGTACGGAGCATTGAGGAAGTTGCCTCTCGATACATCCCTGCTGTGAATACATCACCCCTTCGGTCACTCTCTTGGACTCTTTGGAATGCTGGACCCCCTTGTGAGTTCCTTGACGCGGGGAAATCACCCCCAACCCCCCTTCAATGATGAGACTATTGGTATCGTGTTCTTCTCTTACATCGTTACTAGTTGTCCTTCTAACACGATCTCTGGAGTGATCCACGCGTCAGTAGCTATACGCAGACGTACTAAACCAACCCCTCTTTTTCTGGATAACGGGTCTGACCAGTCTCATAGAATGCCCGCCCTTCATTGTACTGACCTTGGTGTGTGTTTAACATTCAATTTCCTTGGGGGTGCCAAGGGCAAGGGTGGCCCTGCCCTATATCCGCAGATAGCCATGTGATATGTGACGACATACCGCTGATCACGACAAAGTGGATCTGGACCGCGCGCCGATTGGTCGATTGCTTCGCCCGCTCGCTCGGGTTCGCCATTTTTGCGAGGTGCGGGGTTGTTTTCGAACGTGGTGAGTGCTGAAGGTCCCGGGCCCGGACCGCCCGAGAGCCTCCATCGAGAGGGCGAGTGCGGTTGTGGCGTGGGTATAGGCTGTGTGGGTTGTTCCGCTCTACTTGCTGAAATTGTTCCCCAAGTGGTGGTGGCTCGCTCGGCTGGCGTAATAGAATTTCATGCGTGTCGGTTATGAATCCGAACTGAAGACCGACGGGGGGGCAGGCTGAGGGGAGAGAGAACACTCGGGCTTCGACAGTGGGTGGCGGTGGGGATGGGATGGGATAGGGATGCCTGTGTGCCTAGCTTGTGACAGGCATAATGAGAGTTCAGATACGCTTTGAAGGGCATAACGTGTTGTTAATTGGGTGGCAGATCGTGTGTCTTCCGGTATGTGCATCTATCTATCTCGCTATCGATATATCGGGATAGGCTAATGGCTGTGGAGATTGTGTGGGAGACCTTTGCATGAAAAGAAACAATCGGATATCACTGCTTCTCGAGGCGAAGGGGCTCTTCGGCACTGTCACTTCAGCTTCTTCCTCTCCCCATAACAAGAGAACTGGAACTATCTATGACTTGATGGCGGAACCGCCGGTGAAGTGAATACAGGGGCCCCTCTCGGCGGCATGGACTACCAATGAGTACTGTTGTTTCCCCCTCGTTTCTGGCTCATGAAGTATCGAGACCAGGATCGCCTGCCATTACGAACAGGCAGGTACAGTTTAGAGTGTGTGGTTTTATAGCGGCGTGGATTCCACGGATCGGAGGTGGGGTTCTGAGGCGTTAGGGCGGCAAATTAATATTGATCGAAAAAAAAACCGATCTCTCGAAAAGTAGGTACCCTCGAATTAATTCCGAGTCCGAGGGATCGCCTCTTAGTTTTTTTTTGTCAGAGCCGCCTTCCCTTCAATCCCCTGAATCCCTGATTTAGGCGCCGGTCATACTAGTACTTGAATGGCATAATTTCTCATATACATGTGATGTTCTTGAGGGGGTGTTGCCATATCAGGGGGGAATCGAAGGTCTCAGGACCGTTTTCTCCCGAGCGCGAGCTCATCGAGATCGTTTTCCGAGAAGGGACGGATGGCTTTTTTTACGGTGATCATTCGTCGTTGGCTTCCTCGGGAGCTCTTGAAACCCCATTTGCAAATGCAAATAACAGAGCAGAAAGACATATTTGTTGGAACATGTGGCAGATTCACGAGAGCTGAGGCTCCAATGATCCCCTGAAAGGGCCGCTAGGAACTGATATCAAATTTTTGTAAAGTCAGGATCCATGCCTTTTGCGAGGCAGCTGGACATATCTGGCTGTACTGCACTGCCCATTTTAATAAAGGACCAGCCCCCTCCCCTTTTCGGGATGACTGGGAAATCGTTCCTGGTGTGGAAATATAATCCGGCCCATCGCAAAACATGTGGACGTGCATGGCCTTATGGATCTAGATCTAGGGGAACTAGTCAATTACATTGATCCTCTTCGAGTGAAGAACATGGACCCCCGGCCACGCATATAAACAAATATCAATCATGAAGAGGAAGAAGAAGAAGAAGAAGAAGAAGGAGAAGAACCTGCGGCATACCAAAAGCCCTGTACTGTACTGTACCGTAAAAAAGGGGCGGTGGAAGGAACTGTAGAAAAAAATTGGTGGGCCGCCCGCGGAGGTGCGTGGCGCGAGTTTATTCTGCCTAATTATAATGAAATGCGCCCGGTCCTGGTGGTCTTTTCGCGATTGCGCAGTTTTACTTATCAATGAATTGAGGGCGCAGCGCGTTAAAGGGGAGGGTGGGTGTGTGTGTCGGTGGACGTCGGGGCTCAGGCCTCTCGCTGAATTAGTGGTTTAGTAGGTGAAATGCGGCTGTAAAAGTGTAGGAACTATAATAAGAGGGGGGCAGGCGACCTGAGCAGGACGAATTCCAATATACAGTAATACATCACCGGCATTACAATAAATATGTGTGTACAATTGTCAGGGATTGAAAGCAAGCCCCGTGCGTACGCGTGTGAGAAGACCAATATGCGCATATGCATAAATGTCGATGCATCTATGATGGGGTGTGTGTTCCAACCGCAGTACACATTCTGAAATCGATGGGGTTAACGTTAGGGGGGTACTATATGCGTGCATGTCCGGGAGTGTGCCACAACCAAGAAGTCCATGTGAAGCGAAGCGAAGTTTTGCATTGTTCAAGGATGTGCTATATTTTCTGTGTAATCAACCGGATCTACGGTACGTGAAAATGGAAGATGGGAACGTGGTGAGGGTACGACTGTACTACTTGCAAATACCGATGGCAAGTGGCTTTGTTGAATGGATATAGGGATAGTACTAGTGAAGGGAGCGGCAAAGTTGGAATTTCATTTATAATTAGTGCTTTGCCCAAATGTTTCTGAATTCCTCATTGGTCAAGTAGAGGCGGGGGAAAGGGGGGGGGGAGCAGGGGGAGCAAAAGCGTCCGTGGATCAGGGCTATTGTCTGATGTGCTCCCTGTACGTGCGCTCGCTGGGAGGCTCCACTGTGAAGAAGCGTAAGTATTCGAACACGTACAGCCGGCTAGCGGTGATCTGGACAAGGGTCCTGTAGCTGCTTTAGTAGTGGAATTAATCGCCCTAGGCCTATGATCGGCACGTAATGCTTTATGTTATGTATGTCGCTGGTATACTGTAAATGCATATGTACACATCCTCCGCTGGTGCCTAGGGCGGTTGTAGTTTTCTAAACCAGTCGGAGGAGGAGCCCAGCGCTCGCTTCATAGTTATCATTATCATCGCCTGCCTGCTGGAGACGATTGTTTATCGTAGTATGCAATTATTTTGTCGCGAATAATATTTGATCCTCGACTAGACGGAGACGGATACGACGGGCGGTCGTCGTCCAGACGCCCAGATAGTAAATCAGTGCAGTCGATCGCGCGTCGCTTGCGATGTGACGCAACTGGTAATAAACGAGTGTGAGTGTGTGTACCGATTTATCAGTTATTCGTGATATAGTAATACAGCTCCACCGTTACGATAGCATCTCACGACGACCGCCGTACCTACAGTTACGTAAATAATTTTACCGTCTTTTTCTTTATGAGTCGGGGAGCTCCAATAATCCGATAGTGTCAGGATCGATATTCCTTTGGTCGTAACGATTACAAAGTGTGAGAGGGAAAGAAATAACGCGAAAAAAGAAAGGGAGGCAACCTTGCGTTTGGGATAATAAAAAGGGTAGACTGTATGTGTAATGATACTAAAGGGGAAGGGAGAAATAGTGCATGGCGGCATGGGTGTAAGTTTAATATGGATTAACAGGGACCCAGAGTTCACCTAGGCGTCTCGCCTGCCCTAAGCAGACGAGTAACTATGTATGTGTAATGTTGTAGTGGGTTGATGGAGGGGAAAATGAAAATGAGAGTGAAAGCATAAGGCATAGGGCATAGGTCAGATGCGAAGCAAACACCAAGGGAGAAAAGAACAATGGGGTCAGGAGAGAAACAACAGGAGAGCACACGACACCAAAAGGTCCAGCAAAAACGGAGCATTTCTGCCCATTTTTCTTCATCCAAATATAGGAAGGACAACACCATAGATTGACACCTGGTGGAACAACAGATAAAATCCGGAGGCTGGTTTTATTTGAATACACTTCTGCGGTCCCACTTTCGCGTCGAAGCGAGAGGCGTCGGGGAGAAGGAGGTATTGGCGGATGGATCAAGTCCTCCAAAGAAGACCCCACCAGGTTTTGCCTCGAGCGTCGACATCCCCACCGTCGTCATGGTCATCATCGTCGATATGCATCGTAGGCTCACAGAGACCTTTGATATCGGCGAAGGAGACATATCCTTGACGCGAACGAAGGAGAGCTGAGGCAGTTTCGGCATCGAATTGAGGACTTGGTGGAGGAGTCGGTATGTGTTGCGTTGGAGGAAGAGGGCTATTAGTTTGGAGCTGACGCGGTGACTTTGGGGGAGTGAATGGGCTTCCGGCTTGCGGCGAAGGATGGGGCGAGTAAGGGTTGGCTGTACGAGAAGGGTTGAAATGCATGGGAAGGGAAACAGAAGACGAGGACGCGGAGGAAGATGCGGACAATGATGCAGGTATTAGGGGGTGTTGTCTCTGATCTTGATGCAGAACTCGATGGCGGTGGTCCCAGTCAGCCGACGGGGAAAGAGGAGAAACAGGATGTTGTGGGTAGTAGCCATGCATTTGCATCGTGCTTGTTTGAGAGACTTGTTGCAGGGGTCGATGCAGGTTTCCCATCAATAGCAACGTTGTCACACGTACAATCTCCCAGGGCTGTTTCGAGATGGTGGCGGAGAAGTTGTTGTTGATGCTGATAGTGTCGATGGTCTTCGGCGCTCACCACGACCAGACTACGTCGCTTAGACCCAGGGCCTGAGACACTAGAAGCGGAAGTAGAATTGGGAGGCGAGTGAGACATGGATATCGAGCGTGACTCGGCTAGGGTGTCTTGTCCAGTCCGCAAGAGAGGGGAGTGAGAGGGAGGTGATGGGAGAGGAGAGTGCAGACCCATAGGCGACTGGGGACGGCGGGAGAGTGGGGAAGGACTTGAAGGTCGAGTGACAAAATGTGCGACGTTGTCGGTCGCACCGCCACCGAGACTAAGGCTTCCTCGGCGATGTTGGTGAAGGCTGGAAGGCGAACGGTGAGGGATGCTCACACGAGGTCTAGTCGGTGGTGAAACACTAGGCGAGGTATGTATGCGGCTTATTGTAGAAGTATATGCTGGAGGCGCGGAGGACTGGGATTGGGGTCTTTAGCAGCTGAAGTGGACTGCGACCGGCCACTGGGACCACGGACAGTGTGGGAGGCCATGGTTCCAGAGGCGGGAGCCCAGTGCGGTGGTTGTGCGTGAATGGGTCAGAATTTTCGTCGCTTTTGAGACTAGGGGAGGTTTGAGAAGGGAGACTGCAGGGTATTCCTGGGTCAGAACATGGAGCAGATCTATCACGGGCTTGAGGAGGCATCAGATTAGGTGAAGGGAGTCAGTGGTGAGCCGAGGGATGGGACCAACCGAGAGTAGCACGTAACATGCGTTCTGAACAACTTGGGAGGCGGTTGCCTGAGGAAGTGGATGGTCTAGTCGGAGTCGTGGTCGTGGTGGGCTTTGCAGGGGAGGAGGGAGCAGAGAGGATAGACATTGGGAGGGTGAGGGAGATGGGAAGAGAGGAGTTATGTAGATGACGAGTGAACTTGCTATCCGATCTGCTATTATGGGCAACCTCGTTGTATTGGCCTGGTTTGAGGCGATGAATTTGGGGGTCCATGAGCTAGAAATAGCAATCGAGTTCCTCCCAGCAGGCGAGGCAGCAAGAGGCAACTGGTGTAATCACTGGGTGTGGTACCTGGTTGGTGAGTGGTGCGAGTCCACGACTTGTACTCGTAAGCAGGTGTGTGCCTCTCTATTTCCAACCCCGTCGGACGTCTCCCCGATCTATTTCTTTCTTCTCTGACCTCTTTTCTTTTCGTTTATGCGCGCCGGTGGCCCCAGCAAGTATCCCCTCATTCTCAAAACCTATGTACAGCCTATGCTCTCGGCGTTGTCTACGTCGCTAAACGTGTTTGTCTAGACCCTACTGAATAACCGCAGCCCTGCGTGACTCTTCGGAAGATGCCTTGTCACTTTTTCCTCGGCGTTGATGCCGACGCTGAAGCGTCCATATGTATCGGGTGCCAGCCTAGATGTCGAGGACGCTACGTGACGTGACGTGTATGCCGATGGTGGGCCATTGAGTGGTTTTGGCTGGGGCTGGAACTTGGTTATTATTATTAATGTCAGATGATAGCATTAGTACTATAGCGCGAGACTATCGGAACTCCGCTAGTACTCGAGGCTCTCTCACAGAGGCGGAAGGTTAGGGCAACGTAATATCTGGCTGTTCCCACTCAACTTGGGAATCACCAATGCCCGTCGTGGACGCTCGACTCGGCCATCGCAGCCCTGATTTCAATGACTCGGCCCGATCGGACGTTTGGCGACTCGTTCTCGTCCTTCACAATCTGTAATGCCCAACGCCACAATTGCGTCATGTCATGGCTTTTTCTATCCAAGTAGAGTATGCTTGCTACTGTTTACACATTTTTGGACGACTTGGCTGCCAGTGGAGCGGCAAAAATCGCGCCCCGAAGTCATTGGAGTTGCCAGTGACATTGCGCATCCACCAGCTCCCTCGTCTTGACCAGATGTGCCGTGGAGTTGGAGTGGATGCTAACGATCATCACTGCGAGGGTTTAATTTATTGCCGCGCGCTCATGCATACATGCATGTATACGTAGGAAAATATCCCACTCGGGTACAGTAGTGAGAAGGTTTTAATTCGGATTGCGCTCACAACCTGTAGAAGGACTTGTACGAGATGGAAAAGCCAGGGGGGACTGATTCGGCCACCTTGTGTCTGTTGACTTCCATTGAGCTTCACAACACTTCGCCATCGCTTGAGTCACCGGCCTTCTGTGCCGGAACCATTTCAATAAACACGGTTGATTAGCTAGTGCGCATATATCCTTTGCCTTTACTGGGGAAAATAAGTCAATGGTTCCGGTCAGGAACAGGGGTTGTGGCGTCAGCTCACTCACTCTTGAGGAGGATCGGAAGGCGGGATGGCACCCACCGTACATAATCACATGATTATTTTTTGACGCCCGAAGAGCAAGTGAAGAAGCCATGATATGTACATCACGAGGGTTGTCAGCGGACTCGAGGCGTGCCAGGGCGCGGCAAATGTCGGGGTTCCCAATTGATCCGAAATAACCGGCTGCGCTCATCGACCACGCGCTAGAAAAAATGTGTCGACTTTACACCCCCGACATTAGGACCCTCGATTGTGGGGGGGGTAGGGAGATAGCCATATTCAATCCGTGTAAGGGAGAGCAGGGATCAGCCGAGAGATCGACTTCTCTTCCAGTCGGATGCACTTGGAAGCGAGTAATGTCAGTACATACGAATTGAGCCCGATCAATCCTACGGGTTTTGCAGCCGCAGAACCTGCTAGGGCGGTTCGGATATACGGTAAGATCTGCTCCCGCTCTGGAATTTAGAGATGCCGGCGAGGACGCAGCTCATCCGAATTCACATGGCCAATCACACCATGGGAGATTCGACTAGCATGGCTCCAGTTGCATCACTAGTCACCCGCTCCAACCGAGGCGTTGACCCGGACCACATTACAGTCACAACCTAGTACCCGCATAGTAGATCAAGGGAAGGTATTGCGCCAGATTCATCTTCCTGAGCAGCACGGTAATAAGAAATAGAAAACCCAAGGGGCGAATCCACTGTAATAATCGGCTTCATGATCATAGCGTATAGCAGTCGTACAGCATGGTCCTGTCAACCCATGGCTGCGTATCCAAACTGTCCAGAAAAAGATCCAGTCCATGTACCCGATTAGGGACGATCAGCGGAAGCTCGTGGTGTGCATCTTTCATCAGGCCATGCCGCGACAGACAGCCTGAGAAATTCGACCAAGAATCGGGAAGATTCAAATAATCCAGGATGCGGCCTGTGGGAGACGGGATGCTAACTCGATGATACCTTGCCAATACCATCAATGTTTCGAGATCTAGGAGCCCACAATTCCAAGCCAGAAATGACACAGCGTTTCTCACACATCGGGTTCTTCCGTTCACCTCGATTTCGGCTTACCTAATCGCCTGCTCATCGTCTGTCAAATTCATATTTGCTAGTCTCCACGCTATCGCAGTACTCGAGAAAGGTGGCCGTTCATAGAGTCAAAGAAAAACAATGGCTCTAGGATCTAGAGGTCAGCCTTCACATCCAGGTGGTGATGGTAGTCGTGGAGGTCGTGGAGGCCGAGGCCGTGGTCGTGGTCGTGGTCGTGGTCGTGGCTGGAATATGGGAACTGATCGTGATGATATCGAGCGGGAAGTGCAAGGCAAGTTTCTTGCGCGTCTGGTTGATTCGTGGATCCAGATCTCAATGACTCGCGTTTAATAGCGCTTACTCGTACACTGGGGTTACCAGGGATGCTAGAAAATACCCCAATAGGAGGAAGGGGCGTGGTCAGACACCTCAATTCAATGGTGTTTCTTTGGCTATCCCTCTCGTGGTCAAGCAAATAAGACTCCGCGCGGTCTTGGTTCTCCCAACACCTCCTGCTAGAGGTGGCATTTCTGAGAATACCCCTAATAGACGAGAATACCCTACTCCCATCGATCTACGTGATCGACCCCTTTTGAGACCAATCAAGTTCGTCCGCTCGTCAACTGTCTTGTTCCAAGACGAAAACGAGATTTTTCGTCCAGAGATAGTCGATGCAGGTGAATAATGGGATCCAATGTAATTCTTTGCCACCCTTAACGCCCAATCTTCATTGAAAAGAATTGGATGATACCCCAACAGCGGGAAAAGTAGAACAGGCATTCGCTCGCGCGAACACCTCTCCATCTGACTCGGAAAATGTATCAAGCAATCTCCCTTTGGGCCGAAATGGCGACCATCCCCCACGTCCTCTACAGCCGCGTTTCGTCGATACTACGCTGTCCTTTCGACTTCGACGTTTCTTCGAATTTACCCGTGTTATCTTGGGGCTTCACAGAAGCTGACCTTCTGGAATCCTCTGCGATTGGGACGGTTTCGATACCATCAACCATTCGTATTTCATCCTCTTCATCTCAAGCGGCATGGGCGCGCTGAAGAGCGTGTTCATGCGCGATCGTATAAGCGAGCCTGCAGTCCTCGCTGCAGATACATTCCAAAACCAAGTGGAATCGTCTGCAATGGCGCAGCTGGCGGTATCACTCCCTTCTCGACCGGTTTCCAATTTCAAGCCTCTCGAATCGGTCGAATCTGTGGGTGCTGCCCTTCAAGCTCTTTCGTTTGCTGTCGATACCATGGGCGAATCGGTCGATCTGCGGGCGCTGCCCTTCAAGCTCTTTCGTCTGTCGTCAATACCATGGGTACTCTCCCTGTAGAAGCGGGTCGCCACGTGGGAACTACACCGCTTGCGCCTGTCGTTTCACTTACCCGGTCGATCGCACCGTCGGCGAAAACTCTACCGTATGTCATTGATGTGACAGGTGGTCTTCCTACAAAAAGTTCGGGTCGTTCGGGTGCCGGTGGGACGACTTTGAAACGCATACCAGATATTCCCCCTGTGCACGTGGAAAGGGTGGCTTCAGGGCCTTTGCGTTTGCCTTTCTTCATCGACACGACAGGCAATCTCCCCGTGAAGCAGCAACGCGAAGATGTGGCGGCGACAGCTATCGACGGCCCTCTACCTCAGAACACTGATCCCCAAGCCTTCGAAGAGCCCTCTTTCGTCCGCGACACGATGGGTGACCTCCCTGGACAGCTACCACATGCCGACGAATCCACGACACTCATGTCTGATATGCCAATTCCCAACACGAAGCAGAAGAAAAAGAAAAAGAAGACCAAACCAGACCCCCAACCCTCGTTCGTAATAGACACAGAGGGCCATCATGGCTTCATGCGCCCAACAAAAGTCAAATATCCCAAGATCAGATCAGGGCTTATTCTTGGTGATGTTCCCCTGACCCATGCCCCCGAGCCTCGCGATATCGCTGCACCGATTGATGACGAAGGCGGCGATGAGGATGTAGTAGTATTCGTCCCTCCAACATCCTCTAATCCAACCTCACTCCCATCGAAGTCCCTGGTCAGTCAACCGGTAACGTTCTCCCCCGATCATATAGCCTCCATTCGTCCCACTATCTCCTTCGCCGATGTTCAGCTTTCGGCAATCTCTCTGCCCCCGACTGCTGGACAAGCATCGCACTTGGACCTCCTCGATCGAAAAGAGAAGAAGAGACAAAAACGGATACTACGGAAACGGATACTACGAAACGGATACTACGGAAACGGAAATCTCTTAAAGCGAAGCGTCTCGCGGGCGGTATTCCACGCGTGGGGGATTCGGATATCGAATGGGGTTCCAGTGGTCCTCCCGGTCATCATAAGACGGATGCGCCGAAACACCATGAAGGAATTTCTGCAGAACCTTCGGGAAACCCTGATGATCATGATATGGACATTGACATGGACCTTGACTCCGGTCTCGACAACGCGTCATATGCTCGATTGGTAAAGGGGCTATTGGCCCCCGAGACGGTTACTATCGATGACCTCGAAGATCGTGCACGGATCCAACGGGAAGATGAGGAGATCTGGAGCGCGGGAGCAGTGGGGATGAAGATTCCGCCGTGGAGCTTCGTGTACATGGTGACGCCGTAATAGACGCTGAGGAGAGGCGCATGGTGGGTGAAGACACTGACGTCGGCGATGCTGCAGACAGCGAGGGGGACAATGAGTCGAGTTCTGATTCTTCTGATATCGATCTCAGCTTCCGCACACGACTTACCAAGGTCCGATCGTCGGTCGCACGCGCACTATCGCGGCTCACTGATTCGGACAGCATGGATGATACGTCGGATGATGGTGATGACGACAACTTCGGCACTCAGCCCACTTGGGCTGATAGGGATGATGCAGTGATTGCTGTAATGCAGGTTTGTGCCCGCCCGTTTATTTCGTGGGGGAAACACTTTGGACTGATGCAATTTACACGTTAAAATCTAGGACGTTGTGGATTCTGATGCAGAGCTTTTAAGTGGGCGGAGTAAAAAGAAGCGCAAACAAGTGTTCAAGGCGATCCAGAACGGAGATCTCGACGCCGTGGAAGATATTCACAATCGGAACAATGACGTTGCGCAGGGTGCGTGTCCCCAACATCTTGAGGGCGTCCTCCATTTCTGAATGAGCCCTTGGGATGATATATTTAGGGAAAGGCAAGAAGAAGAAGAAAGAGGGGGCCTATGTCCCTCCTGAACTCAAAGATCAGTGGCGAAAAGATCAAGAGAAGAAGGCAAAGTATAAAAAGGATCGAGCAAAAGAGCGCATGCTCGCTAGCATGGACCTATTGCCTTCACGAAAGTCCGGCAAGAAAAAGAACAAACTTGGGAAGCGAATCTCTGAAGAACCACAGCCTGCTGAGGGAGAAACTACGCCAATCGTCGACTTGCGATCGCTGGTGTCTCAAATCAGAGTCTTTCTTGCCGATCTTGGAAGCTCCAAGACCATGGTGCTGCCGCCAATGGACAAGCCGAGCCGAGCCCGCGTGCATTCCATTGCAAGTTGCTTCAAATTGAAGAGCCAGTCGAAAGGGTGGGGTAGTGCGCGGTATACCACTCTCATTCGAACAACGAAGTCCGGGGTTAGCGTGGACGAAAGGAAGATCAGCTGGCTTCTGGAGGGGAAAGGCTTCGGGCTCGGCACTCCCTTTTCCAGGCCTCAAGGCCCCGTGCGTCATCGAGATGGAGATGTCGTGGGCAGTAAGGCTGCGAAGATTGGAGAGTCAAATGTAGGATTCAGACTCTTGCGGCAAATGGGGTATGCTCTTTTTCATTCATTTTTGGTGAAAGAGAGAGCTCATCCATGCTCACACCTTGCTGTGCTTGTAGCTGGAGCGAGGGCGAACACATTGGTGTCACAGGTGGGTTAGCGGATCCCCTAAGGATCGTCATAAAGAACTCGAAACGTGGCCTCGGCTCCTCTGGAAGAACGTAAGCTCTTTATGGTTTTCACACGACACGAGCAGTTATTATGATTCTGGTGGCAATGCACTTGTACTAGTGTCTGGTTCCAGACATTCCAGCGTCAGACCTAATCCTAATATAGAAGAGTGGATCGCTCTCGACCCCCTCGTTACGATTCTTGCGCGGGCGCTTGTAATATAATTGATATAATTGATATATGGGCCTCCGATACTTGAGCGCAGGAGTCCCACAGCGATGCAAGATGTAAGGCCTGCGCACACATTGCGAGATCCTCTTGCTTGGTTATCTTTAGCTGCGCGACCACCCCTTGTAGTTCGGACTACGGATGCATTATTCTTGCCTCGAAATGGGCGAATGGGACACGGGAAGTGCCGAAGTGCGCACTGCCACAATGGCAAGCGAGGAGGTTGCGCTCACGCAGGATCCAGTACGTGAGAAAATAACAGATCTCGAGGCGCGTATACGTATGAATATCCTCTTCATGGCTCTGGTGCCTTGTGCTCATGTTTCCCCCAGAGGAGCTAGAACGATTACTCAAAGAGAAAGACGCGTTTATACAAGCCCAATCCGCTAGCGAAACCACCCCCCAAGATTCCATTCCCGAGATCGCCGAATCTATATCCGCATCCGCGAACGGGACTGAAAATCGTACCTCTGTACAGCAGCCTATTGATAAATTAACCGCGGTGCAAAACGCTATTAGCGCCAATAAAGCCCACCAACAGGCTCTGCAGGCCCGATCTACCCTTCTCAAGGCTGAACTCGCTAGAGCCGATAAGCTTTTTGCTCAGGTCGATCGTGGCGTTGATGAAGACGTGGACGAATTGAGTGTGGATGTCCCCGAGGATTGGGCCATCTTTGTCGCCCCTGGGGGATCCGCTGTACGACCCCTTCTTTCCAAAAAGCAAATATGTCTTGAGGTGAGAGATCTTAATTAAATTAATTCTGTTGGCCCAGCTCATGTCCCTTAGGATTCGCCGTTCTTGGAAGATGCGGCGAGGTATAAACGATACGTAAGTCTTACAACTCCCCACACCTGTACGTATGTTGCGTATATAACAGATGAAAGTATTTCCGGATTTCCCTAATGAACCATTTCACAGTCAATTCTAAAGAACGGACCGCCTTGGCGGCTGCTTTACGAAGCGAAAATATGCGCCTATATGCGTTCGAGTTGGCGACATCGTGAGTTCGCATTCGCGTTCTATTAGGGTCGTCCTTAACTACGGTTCTTAGGGGAGTTTCGGACCCCCTGGAAGAAGTCCGCAAACAACCGACTCATTTTACGAATCACAACATGAAGGTGTTGATTGGCATCGCATTGCCGATCAGGTCCGTATGATCTATCCGCCCCTCCTGCTTTAATTCAGTGTGTAACCGTGGTCACCTATGAATTTGTCATGGATTAGGTGAATACCGCCTCGCAATCGCATTTTGCCCTCGTTCGGCTCAGGACTGCAAGACTCAGTGGGTTGGATCGGATCAACCTTCTCTGGTCAAAACTTCCGAGTGGGACGTCGATGATGATGAGAGGCTGGAAACTCTCGTGGGTGGCAGGAATGTAAGTCAGGGGGAGGTGGATTGGGTCGACGTCGCCAGCAGCCTGGGTGTACGTTGCGCGCGCCTCGTTTGTGGTGTTCGTCGGTGCTAATTTTTGTCCTGATTCCCCCTTAGAACACTCGTACCCCGGCCCAGTGTTTGAGTCGATATTTGTATCTCGAGGATTTCGCGAAGGCCGACAAGGACAAGAATCCGTGGACTGCGCAGGAAGATGCTGAGCTCCATAAGGCCATTTCAGAACATGGAAATCGGAATTGGAGAGCAGGTGCGCGTTTCCTTTCACCTCTTCTTTCATTTCGCTCCTTGGTTCAATCTTATTCCCGCGATTCTTCTAAACTAATCGGTCTGCAACGATTTCTCAGTCGCCGTTACTTTATCAACGAATCGCACACCGGCTCAATGTGCCACCCGCTATCGGGCTAGCCTGAATCCCGCCATTAAACGAGGGAGCTGGACCCCCGAGGAAGATGCTTTGTTGAAGCAGGCAGTGGCTCTTTATGGTACATCGTGGACGAAGGTGAAAGAGCTCGTTAAGGGTAGGACAGGACCTCAATGTCGCGAGAGGTATTGTCGAAGCGTGGCTGTTCTCAATGCCGCCAGTAAAGGCCGCTGGAAACCAGAAGTGCGTACCGGGCTTCTCTTGCTTCTAGATTGTTAATTTAACATTCTTCTTAGGAGGACGAGCGGCTACGTGAGGCTGTGAATGTGAAGGGTTTGAAGGATTGGTCAGACATTGCGAAGTATGTTGGAACTCGGTTAGAACAACAGGTTCGTTGTTATTTCAGGAATTACGTCTGTTAGGATCTGATGACTGTCTACCCTCATAGTGTTTCAAGCGATGGGCAATCTTTGAAGCCAATGGGACCACGAAATCGGCGAAATCGGCGGGCCTGGAGAAACGGAGGCGCCGGGAGCGGAAGGTATCAGCCGACGAAGACGCCGGCACCGCTTCGGATAGTGGGGGAGGTGAGGGAGACCCGCCCGAAAATATCTCTAGCCATCAGCCATCGTCTCCCGGACCTTCGGCTGCCCCACCCAGAACCAAGCGCAAAAAGAAGACCCCGTCCAAATCGGGTAAGAAGAGTAAAGTAACGATGAAAGCAAATGGATCGTCTGCTGAAAATGCGGAAGGTGGGCCTATGGAGCCCCCTCTTTGGAACAAACCCCGCACTCCGAAGATAAGAAGAACCGACCGAGACCAAAACCGAAGCCTAGGTTTACCAAGATAACACCCGCGGAGGACGGAGGGGGAGAACCTTCTCTCGAAGAAGGAACTTCGAGTACGAAAGCCCCCACCGCGTCTCCCGTCGATACGGAAACAACTACCGGGCAGTCAGTTCCCGTCCCTGTCCCGTCAGTTCCCATCCTCGTCCCTACTACGCACCCAAAGATCATCCGGAGGAAGGGCAGAAAATCAGCAGCCTCCGCAACAGTATCTGGGAATTTGGTACCCGAGGGCGAGACTGTTGAAGCGCCTTCGCCGCGTACTGCAGCACCACGGCCTCGAACGCGGTCAGCGCGCAAGGCGGCTCTGGCCGCTACCGCCTCCATGTCTTCTGCTGTGGCGCAATGGGAAGTGCAGAGGTCGGAGGATAATCTACTTGGTCGGGTTTCCCCTGCTCGAGCCACACCATCACCCCGTGCCGTCCTTCCGAGCTTGGAATCGAATAGCGGCGTCGCGATCGAAGAGGTGGAAGAGCAGGAGGAGAGCGAGGAGGTCCAAGGTCCAATTCCCATTTCGGGGGTTTGGCACCACTACCCGCTGGATCCGTCAAGCTATCCACTCCGGACAGGAGCTCGGCACTGCATGGTCTTGCAGAGGCGGCGGCCGGTGCGCCAATAGACCCTAATGAGATTCCTAGTATGTCCCAAGCCTTTCGTCCCCTTACCACTTCACCAGAAATCAGCGAACGTGTCCGTAAGCGCACAGCCGAAGACGCTGGTTTGGACGATGGGACAGACGTCGACAGAATCCTTTCAACGCGTGGGTGATAGTTTAACAACACGAGAAAACAAGGATACATGATACCTTACTGCATTGAGATATGATGATGATTTCGTACCAAGAACATTACATGTGGCATAACCAGTGTACAGGAAATCAAGGGCACATGCAGTGTTTCACAAGATAGTGGCTTTCTGTCAGAAGTCGGTGCCTTTCAGCGCCGCCGCTGAGGTAAGAGAGTGGAGCGATACATGAGCAAACGTAGTCGCGAATTATGAATGGTACAGACCTCGGTTCGCAGTCCGAACTTCCTTCATCAATCCCGCCACGTGTTGGTCCATCAGTCGGACATATGGCGCAAGTGATGTTCGTTCCCAATCTTGAACAATCTCGTAAGTATCAAAAGCGGTGGTGCCTGGGCGGAGGAAAATATACCAGAATGATGTTCCGTTCCGTCTTCTTTAATGAGCTGGTCTAACTCCCGCAGCAATTGCTCGATATTAGGGACGTTCGTGGGATCGAACTCATGTATACGTGCAGGATCCACCGGCACACATACGTTGCCTAATTATACGGTGAGCAGCAAAGAGTCTAAGGATTTAAAATGATGCATTACCGGTGCTCGGATGAAGACAAAATGGTGACTTGAGAAGATGGTTTCGTGTCTTGGACACATTGGAATCGATTCGGGGATACGTATACTGAAGCACGATCTCTTCAACCGCGATACTTAGGAATTTCTGGCGTATGGGTTAATTCCTGGTGGTCCACTCTTCTATGCCAAGCAGACTGGTGCGCACCTTCCGTGTGCTGTCCTTTGAGATCTTTTTAATTTCCCGGCGCATATCTTCCCATTTATCTATTGATGACGATGGTTCACCTATAGAATCCTGCTCCTCCCATTTTTCTCGTAATGTGGCGATAATATCTAGGGGATTATGACATGAACCACGTTCCAGTGTATGTGATGGTTAATACGCACCGTCGTCTTGGGGTAAGAGTCTGAGTAGCTTGTTCCATCCTTCGGTAGAGCGAAAGCAATCTTGGTCTTCTAACACCAGATCAGAGAAACCTCCCTGGAGCGTACTTAGAGCCTCAGAAAGCATCGGGTGCATCGCTCCAAGTCCGTTCTTGTAACGCGTATGGACGCGTTTTTCTGATTGGGCGCCACCTCTTACAAGCTCGAGATACTCTACGAGCGCCCAGCGAGATTCATTGGAGAGTGCGAGGGCGGCCTGATCAGAGACCCAGCAATGTATCCCTCGTCTTCCGGAATACACCCATAGGATATGAGTGTATCCGAATTGTTCTGTGGAGAATGAGCGATGCAATCTCTGGAAATCAGAGACTGTGAGAATCCACATACCACGCAGGACTTGGTCTAGAACATCTACTGCCGAGGCGATAAATCCCCAGCAACGCTTACAGACCTGTTTGCCAGAACAGCATGTGCGGACTTCGTTATATTCGTCCATGTCGATGTCAAAAACGAGTTCGCGGAGATTTGGCACAAAAAGATTTGGACGTATTGTCTTCTTGTCCCTGGGCTAAATTTACGATGCTCAGCGGGGACTAAGTGCGTCTGAGCGAGACTTACTCGTCCGCTGTAGATGGCGCCAACTTCGAATCGGGAAGGATTGAGGCGACACACTTCGCGCTTAAGGTCGTCCGCGTCCTTGAAGGAGTTCCAGCGGAGATACGCGTCGCCTTGGAGGGTAAAGGCGAACTCGCGATGAGTCCAAAGACGCGTTGGGGGGATCTGGTGGTTGAGCCAGTGGTACAGAGACTTCCAAGGGAAAAGGCGCCTATAGTAGGCTAAAGTCATCTGGGGTTCTACGGACGGCATGACGCTAGTGATATGGAAGTGGACACAAAAAGAGACGGGTGCGGCGCGTTTGCATCCGGAGTGGGCTGACGTAATCTAACTTGAAAATGATTACGTCCGCGGTGACCACTCAACACATGGTGGGGCTTATTTTTCTCTCCCCTCAAACCATTTTACTCGCCGTAGCTCACAACCGTGGACCCCGAGATATACTGACTATGGTACTGTAGCCGTCTTAAGTCTAACAAACCTGTCACGTCACACCCAGGCTCCGAGTGTTACCAAAGCTAACAATAACGTCACATTTGGGTTGTTGTTAACAATATTAGGGTGTCAGATGATGACCAGGGGGGGCGGGTGGGGAGGGAATTTCCACCAGATTCAACCTAGAAACGTCCTGGTCCTTTCCGACCCACGGGGTCACATATTGTTACATTTCTAGGTGTCACCCAATCCGACCCCCCATTGTTGTGTTAACTTGCTTGAGTGTCACGTCATACAGCCGCAGGTTTGACTTAAGACGGCTGCAGTACACGGGAAGTCAACTTAAATGAATAATGGTGTCACGTGCTAGGTGCGTTATCGCTGTTACTCCTTCCAGCCTCCTCTGTTATTTTCTGACATACCGTTATCTCGTGAATCTGCTCCTGCCCACTTGCTTCTGAGTCTCGTTGTCCTCAGAATCAGGGTTAGATACATGCTTCTTGCTCTACTGGTTGGGAACGGCGAGACGACCTCAGAAAATCCTCCTAGTCAGAAGATTGAATATGTCATAAATTACACCACATGATAGGAACGTGCTGTTTTTGTAGCGCATCAATACCATTAAAGGGAACAGGCAGTGTGGCTTTAGTAGTTATACACTCAAAGGAAATGTTGATGGAGAGATATTGAGAGTTCAGAACCCTGCTCAGTAAGGGCTGTTGAGAAGAACTGTCTGTGGATCCGAACAGTGTTGACCTTAGCTTCAAAGTACAGGACAGGTTTATTAGACTATGACACGTACTCAGACCATTATCATGTCGTACACCTGTGACCGAGTCCTATTTGCAAGCAGTGTGAAGGCCCTGTTGCTCGCGTAGGTTTATGCAGCATTGCCACCCACCGGCGGTAGGATTAGGATCCGGCGCCGATGTTCACGTGACTAAGACGGCTGTGCTACTCCACTGACACTATTAATGCCGATTTCACTTGCATTGCTGCCGCCGCTTAAGGATATGTCTTATATATTAATATTATTCCTTGAAAGCTGACTCTACTCCGTCGATATGGCCGGTACCCTCTCCGGAACTCCTTCAAAATCGTCGCAGATATCGTACCCTGACGGCAAGCCCGAGGACGATCTTAAAGGGGCGGAAGAAGGCGCCGCGAAGGAGCAACAACTTCCCTTGGCTTACGACAAGGCGCCATGGTACACGTATCCGTTCAATGTCGTTCCTCACCAGCATTCCTCATTTCCAGTCCACCAGGTATCTACGCGTCCCCTTCACCATGAAGAACCCCCCACCTCCCCAGGGGACCCTCGATGAAGCTTCAATTATCCCAGATACTACAGCCAATTTTTTCTCTCTCCTAACTTATGCTTGGGTCCTCCCAATGCTTAACCTCGGGTACGCTCGTCCTTTGGAGACCACAGATCTCTGGAAATTGGATGATTCACGCGCAGCGGGTCTCTACGCTGACCGCATCCTGGAGTCCTTCGATCGTAGATCTAAGCTGCGGATGAGTACAATGCCCGACTGGCCGCAGGTGACATTAGTCCTAGTTGGCCCCGTAAGATTTGGTGGGGTATCGGTGGAAATTACGAAGCGCGGGAACGTCAGTGGAGACAGCAAGACGGGAAGAAGAAACCTAGCCTGGCTTTTGCAATGAATGATGCGGTAAAGTGGTTTTTCTGGTCTGGCGGTAGGTGCTCGATTTTTGTTATTCCGTACAACCTAGCTGACCGTCTAGTGGATCAGGCCTCCTCAAAATCATTTCTGATATGGCACAGATCACCACGCCCTTGGTCATAAAGGTACGTCCCCTAGCGCCGCAGTCCCCCTGCTTGCTTGACCCTTGCACCTTGGGTAGGCGATCATTAAATACGTCACTGAATTTTACGAGATTCGCAAGCTACACCCCACAGCACCAACCCCTTCCGTCGGAAGAGGCGTCGGCCTAGCAATTACCCTATTCTTAATGCAGATCATTGCCTCTTCAGTGCCTTCAGCATGCATTCCATCGTTCTCTCGGAACTGGTGTTCTTCTTCGTGCTGGCCTCATCACCGCGATATACAGGCGCTCTCTCCGGTTCACGGCTCGAGCGCGATCACTGCTTCCAAATGGGAAGATAGTGAACCATATTTCTACAGGTGGGAATCTTTCACTTGCACTGCCACCTGCATATCATGACTCGTCCGCGCATGAACTGGAATAGACGTTTCTCGCATTGACTTCTGTTGTGGCTTCTTTCATTTCGCTTGGACAGCGCCTATCCAAATGGTAGTATGCCTCATCCTATTGCTCCTCAATTTGGGCGTATCAGCTCTTGCAGGATTTGCCCTGTTCATCGTCATAACGCCGGCATTGGCGAAAGCCATGGGCCAGTTCATGAGGCTTCGGGAGAAGAGTATGGTATGGACGGATAAACGTGCCAAGCTTCTTCAAGAATTACTGGGTGGAATGCGTGTGATAAAATTCTTCGCTTGGGAAGTACGTCCGACTCTCTTTTCCTTCCTTTACCTGGCCAGCTCAACAGCGCCATATTGGATGATCTAGATTCCCTTCCTTAAGCGGATTGGTGAGTATCGAACAAAGGAGCTACAGTATATCCGCATGCTTCTGGTCGTCCGGGCTTTGACCAATGCGATCGCCTTTTCGTTGCCCGTCCTAAGTGCTGTGGTCGCTTTCATAGTGTATTCTGTTATGGGGGTGTGTAGTCCCTCGTGTGCCTTGGACAGCTCAACATCCCAATTAAGTATCTTTTTTATAGCACAGCCTAAGGCCGGATGTGATCTTCGCCTCTCTTTCCCTATTCCAGCTCCTCCGGTTGCCACTCCTGCTTTTACGTATGTAATATGTCCTCATTTCTTTTCCTTCCCCAGCAAACAATGGGGACCCTTTGAACTGATCTTTTCGTACTGAAATCGCGGTATACAGCTCTCGCTCTGGGTTCAATAGCCGATGCGGCAAATGCAGTTGGCCGTCTCACTGACGTCTTCACCGCCGAGCTCCTTGACGAAACGCGCCCAATCGACCCCGCTCTTCCTGTAGCCATCAGTCTGCGCAATGCAAGTTTTACGTGGGATGCACCTCCTCCGGAAGCCACCGGTTCCTCGGGGAAAAGAAGAAGACAGGTGCGCAGAAACGCGAAGAAAGGAAAGAAGCGAAGAGACTCCATGCAGTAGTGGGTGCTTCGGGTGACAGAACCCCGCAAGTTAAAGACAAAGCCGAGGACGAGGGCCAAGTATTTAAACTGAAGAATCTAAACTTGGAAATTCCCCGCGGTCAGGTGTGTGGCTTCTCCACGTATTCTGACTTGTTGACGGGCCTATGCGATGATGTTGATGATTTCAATAACAGCTCTGCGCCATAGTCGGCCCGTTGGTTCAGGGAAAAGCTCCCTACTCCAGGTGTGTCTCGTCGTTGTCCCCTGATCCAGAGAACGCCGTCCCGAATATTTCTTTGTTCTGGGAAATCAAGGGAATTCTTGGAGAGATGCGACGTACCGAGGGAGAAGTAATATTTGGTGGTTCTGTTTCATATGCCGCACAGTCTGCGTGGATACAGGTGAGACCGGATTGACCTTACATATCATGCACCCTCATCCACTGGACTCTCCCCTAGAGCTGTTCGGTCCGAGATAATATCCTTTTTGGACGTGAATTCGACGAAGAAAAATACTGGAAAGTGATTTACGATGCCTCGCTCAATGCCGATTTAGACATGCTCCCTCACGGGACCAAACGATCGTAGGGGAGAAGGGAATCAGTTTATCAGGAGGTCAGAAGCAGCGAATCAACGTTGCACGGGCGCTGTATTTTGCCTCGGACATTGTGTGCTTGGACGACCCGTTCAGTGCGCTGGATGCTCATGTTGGGAAACATGTCTTTGAGCACGCTGTGCAGGGTGCGTTGGCTGGGAAGACCCGGGTTTTAGTGACGCATGCGCTTCATTTCCGTAAGCGCTGTTCTTTTATACCGCTCAGACGCGTACGTTCTCTGAAGCGCATTAATGCGCATATATTCAGTGCCACAAACCGATTATATCATCACCATGCTTGACGGGCGTATCGTTGAGCGGGGAACATATGAGGAGCTTGTCAAGAATAATGGCGATTTCGCACAATTCATCTCAGCTTTCGGAAGTCAAGGGGAACAAGAAAAGCACGAAGACGAGAACGTTACAGAAACGGACGCGGTGGGGGCCACAGACAAGAAGCGTAAGTCAGTTACCGGGACTGCACTGATGCAGGCCGAAGAACGCGCGCTGGGTGCTGTCAGCTCGAAGGTCTATGGAAACTATCTGAGGTGGGCAGTTTTGTCTTTTTGCGGGAATATTCCCGTTACTTCACGTATGAATCCCTGTGTAGTGCTGCCCATGGTCATATCCTGGGCCCGATCCTACTTGTAGTGGTCGTGTTGGTACAAGCTTTGCAGGTGATGGGCTCTTATTGGTGAGTAATGGACATTCCGCCAGCAACGACCTATTTAATTTTCACACTTTGAAATGAATCAGGTTGGTATATTGGCAAGAGAGGTAGGCATTGAGGACCTGATTATAGGTGATGGAATTGACGCTGTCCATCCCTAGAAAATGGCCTCTATCACAGGGTTTTACATGGTGTTTACGCTGGTAATGGCTACTGCCTGTCTATAGACGATAGATCCTCAACTGCAGTCGTTTGTAGGTCTCGGGATCGGACAGGCCCTCAGCCTGTTTTTGCTAGGCTCCGCTTTTGCTGTCATGACTTTCTTTGCTAGTGTAAAGATGCACAAGGTCAGTTCAAGTTTTGTACTAGATAATAAGCATCAAGCACCGACGCCAAATGTTCAGGATTCCATACAACGCGTGATCCATGCTCCCATGTCCTTCTTCGAGTGAAGCAGATCTCCCTTGTCAGATCGAATCCATTACATCTCGCTGACGTGTAATTTCTTGTCCAGGACGACTGTGAGATTATTTCTACTTCATGATTTTGCATGTTTACCTTTTTTCTTCATACCTGTAGCCTCTAGGTCGCATCATGAATCGCTTTTCCAAAGGTGCGATGCATGCGGCTCGTCTAAAAAAACTTCTTTTTCCCGGTACTGATTATAATTCGATAGATGTGGATACTCTTGACAGTATGTTTCCCCTCACTAATATGCCTTGATGATTCGTTCCGATTGTGTGGCCCCTTCTTTCAGACACGCTTGGCGAGGCTCTTCGAATGATGACAACAACCTTGTCGCAGATAATCGGGGCGGTCATCCTCATTTCTATTCTCCTCCCTTGGTAATACTACGTTACAAACTGTCGAAATGTTTGTGGCTGATTTCTGTTTCTTTCAAGGTTCCTAATTCCGGTCGGCATCGTGATCCTGCTATACTTCAATATCGGTGTGTTTTATCGAAGCAGTGCACGAGAGCTCAAGGTGTGTTCCTCCTTGGGCGTCTTTAATTCTTGTCCCAGGGTTGACTCGTTCATTTTGAAATCCAGCGCTTGGATGCAATTTTGCGGTCCTCGCTGTATTCCCACTTTTCAGAATCGTTATCTGGTCTAGGCACTATTCGAGCCTACGGTGAAACCACTCGGTTCACTCGAGAAAATGAGCAATACATGGACCACGAGAATCGGTATATTTTGGCTCTTTTTTAATGACCGCTGTCGGACTCATTGGGATACGCGATCATAATAGTGCTTATTGGTTGACGATCACGAACCAACGCTGGCTCGGCGTGCATCTCGATTTTCTAGGGGCGATACTCTCATTCGCCGTAGCAATTCTGGCTGTTGCCTCCCCATTTTCGATTTCTCCTTCTCAAACGGGTGTGGCCCTTTCCTATATCTTATCAGTGCAACAGGTTCGTGATTGTTGGTTTGTTTCCTTGGAGTCTGCGTCGCTGACGACACCTCCGGATAGAGTTTCGGTTGGATGATCAGGCAGGTAGCCGAAGTCGAGAATGATATGAAGTGCGCGGTGACCACTTTCGCTCGGTTGCTGATTTTCCTTATTCATGCTCTGTGATTTACGCTGTTTGCGCAGTGCGGTCGAGCGAGTCCATCATTACTCCCACAACCTCGAACAGGAAGCTCCTCATCGCGTTGATGACAAGAAGCCACCTCCTCACTGGCCAAGCCGCGGGGATCTCGAACTCAATGATATAAGCCTGTACGCGTTCTATTTCCATTTATCATCCCTATTTCTTATGAGGCGATTTTAATCACGAGAGTGTTTTGACCCTTTTTAGGAGTTACCGACCCGGGTTACCCCTTGTATTGAAGGGGCTTTCTTTGCATGTTAGCGAAGGTGAACATATCGGTATCGTGGGGCGGTAAGCGCGGTGACTTTCAGAGGGTCAGATCATATACTGATATGTGCGATCTTTGATCGTAGGACTGGGGCTGGGAAGTCAAGGTGCGTGCGCCCAAGATCGGCCCGTGCATGTGCTACTAGAATTCTCACAACCTCTCTTTTTGCGTTAGTATCCTGGTGGCTTTATACCGATTGGTGGAGCTCAACTCTGGGTCTATCACGTTGGACGGGATCGATGTATCCACACTAGGATTGACGGATCTGAGGAGCAAGATCGCAAGTGAGCATTTAGAGTCTATTCGGCCTCTTGATTGTGCTTCTGACGCGATTGTTTGCGAAAACCACACCCTAGTTATACCACAGGACCCTACCTTATTCTCTGGAACTCTTCGTAGTAATCTCGATCCATTTGGGATTTATGACGATGCACGATTATGGGATGCACTGAAGCGATCGGCTCTGGTTGACGACGTTGGTAAAGACGAGCAGAAGCAGGAAATAATTGACGGTCCTTCTTCGCCTACATCACCTTCATCATACGCTCCACAATCGGGAATTCATTATGGCCACCGGTTCACATTGGACTCACCTGTTGAGGATGAAGGGGGAAACCTATCCGTCGGTCAGCGTTCGCTCGTTAGTTTGGCACGAGCTCTTGTTAAGGATAGTCAGGTGGTCTTGCTGGATGAGGCCACGGGTAAGTCGTCATCGAGTTCCCCCTTCGATCCCTGCCTTTTGTTTATGTGCGTGGTGCACTTATGGATATCATGTGTCGCTTTTATGCAGCTTCGGTGGATTATGAGACCGACCAAAACATTCAAAACACGATTGCGAGCGAATTTTCGCACAAGACACTGCTCTGCATTGCGCATCGAATAAAGTTTCGTGGAGTTCTCCTAGTTTTGTTCTATTCTTGAAGCTAATTAGCCTTTGTTTCTACCTAAGGACTATTATTGGGTACGATCGAATTTGTGTGATGGATAAAGGCCAGATAGCGGAGTTGGACACCCCGCAAGCGCTCTTTACTCGAAATGATTCGATCTTCAGGAGCATGTGCGACCGATCAGGTATCACGTTCAGTGATATTCAAGCGGCATTGAAGGATAGAGAACGACGTAAATGAAGATGAACGACGAACCATGCCCCCCTCCCTTGCACCTCTTCTGCTGGCCATTCTTTTTTTCTTTTTTTCTGGGAACCGCATTCGCCCCATACATGTCATGGCATGAGACGCCCTTGGAGCTGGACACATACTCTTAATTGGTCTGTATTACCTGTAGTGCTACGCCTTTTTAGTCTGTAGTCTTCATGTAGATGTAGTTTAGGGTCGTGGCTCCAATACTGTAAAAGATTTATGTTGATTGGTGGGGGTTCCACAAAGTGGCGAGGAATCTATATGAATGAGTTGATGAGACGTCCCAGGATCCGCGCATTCGTCGTTAATTTTCTGGCAGGGCAGATTTCTCTAAAAATACCCTGGAAATCTTGGGTTTCGCAAGGATTGGGGGTCACGAGATTCCAGCCATTGCGCAGTGATCTCAGCATCCCTTTTCATGCAGAAGATTATCACCGGAATCAGCTGTGGAGAGGTGACCAGTTCGGCTATTGCATTCCAAATCTTCGAGCCGCTTCAGTGGATAGTGGGCGTATCCTCGGTATTCAGGGATTAGGATGGACAGCGTGGGGATGGGAACAGGAATTGGGGGACCCAACGCCCGAGGTTGGGACCCACGTGTATGAAGCACGGCTTCGAACCTCCCTTACTTCTTAGTTACGTCTTCACCCCCTTTCTTCCTATCGGCCAACCCCTGCACACCGGAGGACCGAATAACGTCATGCCAATTGTACCCAAATCCCCGTGGCCCAGTTGAACTTGCTCATTGTACACCCCCTCTCCCGCTTGCAACCTTCCTAAAAAACTCATCCGGTTCTAATCCTTACCGTGCGAGGTGTTTTCTATGTCTGTCACATGCAAGCATGCTGTTTCTGGTGATTTGTCTCTGCATGCCAAATTTGTTAGGAGGATGAAGAAATCAATTTATATATGACTTTTCGTTTGAATATGCAGTAAATCAGAGGCAGTGAAATCAAGAAGATGTCAAGAGTTGATTTCACTGCTGGAGCAAACGAAGCACAGGAACCCTCGCAAGGATAGCGCTTACACTCCGAAATGGATGAATTTTCTTATTAGGAACAGTGATTTTGGACGTATGCAACGTGCGACGTTGGTTTTACATTTTCAAAACTCCTCCAATAATCTGGTTTTCACCCATGCCCAGACAGTAATTCTACATATTTTAAAACTCTAAAAGCAAAATTGCACACTACACATCAAATGACGCAGTTTCTCCATTTCCCGCTCTATGTGGAGTGTAATTGCTGTCACGCACTCGTACTGGCGCGGCAGCAGCAGGATTTGGTAGTTAATTATTGCACAGCATTGTTGGAGCGACCGGATACGACGTCGGAGACAAGCGCGACCCCTAGGGGGCTATGCAAACAGCACCGACCTCGATTATCTAGGATCTTGTAGATAGGTTTCACTGGCGATCTTTTCCTTGCCGCCATCATTGGACTTTTTTTACTTCATTCTTACCCCATATTTTACCCCATCTTATGTGTTTCTGTGCCTCATGTAAATAGTATAAAGGACAGGCTTGAGCCCACATAAATCTCAAGGACTTCTCTGTGTGTGTTCTTCCCGCCACCTGCTTAATTCATCTGGGCAACTCGAGTCTTGCCGATCACCGAATTCATCCTCACCTGCTTAGTAATCAGGGGGAGTTGTTCTCGTGTGAATACCATAACTCTCACTAGGTTATGGGCCCATCGCTGCTCTCTTAAAGAAACACATTTACCCCCTATTTTTTCCATCACTAGAAAAGATCACTATGAGCGACAAATTCAAGATTCGGGTTACGAAATTGGCAGCAGACGGTATGAACTGGGTCACATACCGCGACCGGATTATGTGGGCCCTCGATGCGAAAGGGCTCCTTGAGCACCTTATGAGTGACGTCGATTACGTCAGACTATAGCAGCTGCCGGTACGGTTGATGGAATTATGCCGGAGGCTCGATGGAAGAAGGATGAGGCCATGGTTAAGCAACTTGTGGCCGGCTCGGTCCCCGATACAGTGTTCAGCCAGATTAAGGCTGGACTAAAAGCCAAGGAGGTCTGGGATCAGCTCCAGGCTTTATATGAAGGACGGTCGAAGTTAATTTTGGTCGACTTACGAAAGCGATTACAGAATACTCGCTGCAGCGCAGATGACGATGTCCATGCGCACTTCGACAAATTGTCCAATCTTAAAGAGCAGTTGGCAGCCATGGGCGCCACTATTCTGGACGAAGAATACGGAAACATTCTATTGGGATCACTCCCCGACTCATATGATAATACGATAAATTCGATTATGGCCGCCGTGGATCTCAGTGGCAAGTCTATTACGCCGACTCTAGTAATCCGCCTCGTGACAGACGAGTATGACTGGCGAACCCTGAAGAAGGGAAGTCCAAATCGAATAACAACGAGGCTTTCCATGCCAATGGGCAAAGGAAGAGCAAGAAGGATGTTGAGTGCTTCAATTGCCACCGAAAGGGACACTTCAAAGTGGACTGTTGGGCGAAAGGGGGAGGAAAGGAAGGCCAGGGACCCCACGGATTGCCGAACTCTAGGACGGGTACTAAGGAAAGCACCTCAGCAGCTGCACATGCCGACATTGAGGCATGGGCAACAATTGAGGCCGTCGGGCCACAGCCAGATATCGTGGCAACAATGAACGAACAGACGAAATCCCCTGCTTATGCCAAAATATACGATTCAGGGGCCACCCGACACATGTCTCCGTATAAGGAGCAATTCATTAATTACCATTCCATCGACCCTCGCCCAATTACTGCTGCCGACAAACGTATATTTTATGCTATTGGTGCCGGCGACTTAAAGATTCAAGTGCTGAATGACAGGAAATTCACCCCAGTCATCTTGCGCGATGCCCTCCATGCTCCAGAACTCGGATTAACAGTCATTTCGATAAACTGAATTACAAAAGCGGGTCACAAAGTCCTATTCGACGGAAACTTGTGCAAAATCAAAAACCCAAAAGGTGTCCTTATTGGATGCATCTCTGGTGGCAATAATGGCTTATACAAAGTCGAACACGCTAATTCGGCAGCTACAATTGCACACGAGATGGTGAAGCTCTCAGATCTTCACAGACAATTGGCCCATATTTCTGTCAATACAATATGCATGCTTATCAAAAACAACGTTATCGAGGGCATCGACCTAATTGATGACATCAAGGATTTTTCCTGCGACTCCTGCGAGTATGCCAAGGCCACATGGAAGGCCATCAAGAAAGAGTGGACAGCCCCGCTTGCCTCCTCATTCAGCGAGGAAATTCATACAGACGTTTGGGGGCCATCACCCCTAAATTCCTTAGGCGGGCGCTCATATTACATCACATTTACAGATGACGCCACGAGATATACAAAACTTCGACTATTACGTACGAAGGATGAGGCACTCAATGCCTACAAATATTTCACAGCTTGGGCAAAGACGCAGCACGGAGTCCAAATTAAACGGCTTCGATCTGACCGCGGAGGCGAATACACAAGTCATGCATTCATGAAGTTTCTAGGGGATCAGGGCACAGAGCGCCGATTAACCACCCATGATACTCCCCAGCACAACGGAGTTGCCGAATCACTGAATCGGCGGATTCTCGAACGAACTCGCGCTATGTTACATCAATCCCAATTGTTGAAAAATCTCTGGGGCGAGGCTGTGAATTGGGCCATCTGGCTCAAAAACCGTACCTCTACGCGTGTCTTAGGCCACATGATGCCACTCGAATGGCTTATGAAGGAAAAGCCGAACCTTGCGAATATCCCTATTTGGGGCCAACGAGTCTGGGTTCATAACGACTCCGGATCAAAACTCAATGAACGCACGAATGAGGCCTTCTGGGTGGGCTATGATAACGATAGCCCACATGCTCATAGGGTTTACTGGAAGGGAAGGAACAAAATTTCTGTTGAACGTAACATAAAATTCACTACCTCGACAATTGACATTTCTGTCGATCCCCCAGTTACGAGCTCAAGGCCGCGGATAAATCCCCTGCCGACCAACAACAACTCTCCAGATCCTGAAGACTCAGACGACGACAAAACCCTAAATTCTAGGCCATCTACCCCCGCCAAACCCCCTCCTATGCCAAAACAGACCACACCTGCTGAACCTGAACGACGCTCCACACATGTCCCCAAACCGTCTCAATATGTGCAACGCCTCGCACAGGGCGAAGGGACAGTTCATGGATACACACACAAATCTGACTCTCAGATCCCCAGCGTCAGGGGGAGCGGTGATAATATCAGCAAGAATTCAGCATCTCTTGTAAATGATGCCATCTATCATATAGAATTTAACGATGCAGCTTTTGCGACGATTCAAGATATTGACGGTGATCCGAAATCTCTGGAAGAGGCCAAGTCACGAACAGATTGGCCACAATGGAAACAAGCTATAGATATCGAGCTCAAGACCGTCGAAGACGCTGGAACTTGGGAAGAAGTCCCAAGACCACCTGACAAAAACATTGTCGATTGTAAACTCGTCTTCAAAATCAAACAGAAAGCCGATGGCACCATTCTAAAATACAAGGCACGTCTAGTTGCCCGTGGTTTTACTCAAATCTTTGGAGTTGACTACTACAAAATGTATTCCCCCATCACGCAACTTGCAAGTTTTCGAACGATTATTGCACTCGCTGCACGAAATGATTGGGATATCGACTCTTTCGATTTCAATGGCACATACCTCAATGGTGAACTTGACAAAAACAAAGAAATCTATATGCATTTCCCCCCTGAGTATAAACCCCAGAAAAAAGACACGATTCTACGACTACGGAAGACCCTATATGGTCTCAAACAGGCCAGGCGATGCTGGTATGATTCCCTCTCGCGCGCCCTTAATGATCTCGGTTTCAGGGCTAGCCACACCGATCCGGGTGTGTTCCATACCCAAGTGAATGGGGAGGAGCTCATTCTCACAATCCATGTGGACGATTGCACATTTACGGGCCCGTTGAGGGCATTACTTGATGAATACAAGCGGAAGATTAATGACAAATACCCGATTACCGACTTAGGGCCACTTCATTGGCTACTCGGCATTAAAATCGAACGGGACCATGAATTACGAACAATCCAATTATCGCAAAAGTCGTACATTGATTCAATTGTAGCCCGGTTCTCTTTGGGCAACTCAAAATTCATAAATATGCCAATGGAACCCGGGGCCACACTCACAAAAGAGGATCCCATGATGAATCCTGAAGAAATTGAATGGATGAAGAAGACCCCATATTGCGAGGCCATAGGAAGCCTCATGTACACGTCTGTGGCCACGAGGCCAGACATTACCTTTGCGGTATTGACACTATCGCGATTTCTTGACCAGCCGGGACCTACGCATTGGGAAACGGCAAAGCGAGCTATATGGTACCTATCAGGCACGAAAGATATCAGCCTAACGTACGGATTGAAAAGTCACGACTTACTCGGGTATACGGATGCAGACGGAGCGACACAGGAACATCACCGCACGATTACAGGGTATGCTTACCTGATTGACGGAGGAACGGTCTCCTGGAGCTCCCGAAAACAGGAGCTAATTACACTATCAACAGCCGAGGCAGAATATGTCGCTGCGATGCAGGCTGCCAAAGAAGGCATCTGGCTGTGGAGCCTCATTTCCAAGTTGTTTCACACTCAACTCAAGGCCACAACCCTGTACTGTGACAATCAAGCTGCATTGAAACTCGCGATGGGCGATAATTATCACGCCCAGACGAAGCATATCGACATCCATTTTCATTTTATCTGCAAGACAATTAAAGACGGTATTTTCAACCTGGTATATTGTCCCACAGAGACTATGACGGCCGACATTTTAACGAAAGCCCTCGGGGCTGCGAAACTGGACTATCACACAACTGGACTTGGGTTATATCGCGCTTGAGGGGGAGTGTTGGAGCAACCGGATACGGAAGCGACCGGATACAACGTCGGAGACAAGCGCGACCCCTAGGGGGCTATGCAAACAGCACCGACCTCGATTATCTAGGATCTTGTAGATAGGTTTCACCGGCGATCTTTTCCTTGCCGCCATCATTGGACTTTTTTTTTTACTTCATTCTTACCCCATATTTTACCCCATCTTATGTGTTTCTGTGCCTCATGTAAATAGTATAAAGGACGGGCTTGAGCCCCATAAATCTCAAGGACTTCTCTGTGTGTGTTCTTCCCACCACCTGCTTAATTCATCTGGGCAACTCGAGTCTCGCCGATCCACCGAATTCATCCTCACCCGCTTAGTAATCAGGGGGAGTTGTTCTCATGCGAATACCATAACTCTCACTAAGCATTGCCGAGGTCGCCGGTGAAACGTAACTGCGAGATACGAGATGTAGATTGGTGTCCGTAAGATAGGGGGTCGCGCTTGTCTCCGACGCACCCGGCCATTGCCGGTTTCGTTCCTTCCAACACGTCCTACCTAGTACCTACAACCCGCGATCCGCATCGACCCGAGAAATCCGTCACCCTGGCTGCCATCATACCCTTTATCCCTTGTCTGCACCCTCGTTCCCCTTATCGTGTCCATGCGAATATTTCTGACATAACAACCTGTTGCTCCATTTTTTTTCTTTCACGTATTTGTGGGATTTCCCCTTTGAATTGACACCTGAAAATTTCTGTCTGTTCTCATTGGTATTGGCTCCCCGTGTGTAATCAAGCCGCAATTAAGGTGCATTGGGATTTGACAATCTCGCGTTGATTACATAATACGCCACAATTCCCAACTACTAATACTATTACGGTACGTTTTGTCCGTTTTTCCCTCCCCATCCAATAATTGACCCTTAGCTTCAAAGGTTTGTCAGACCCATGATAGTGATAGTGGGCATTGTCACAATGGTTACTGTAATGGGTCCTATATTTTGCAAGAGACATCTTAGCTTCAAGGTACAGTCGCCAGGATTTGGATCCGGCAAATCGGCGGGCAAGACGAATGTGCCACTGTCCTGACAATGGCTGTTTCACCTGGTTGATGCTTTTTTCCCCCCACCGGTTAATGCATCGTCCATGTCCATATATTAATATTATTGTGCGTCTCCTCCATTGATATGGCCAGCAGCCTCCCCAGAACTCCTACAAGATCGTCGCAACTGTCGTACCCTGACGCGAAGGAGCAAGCACCCCCCTTGGCTTACGACAACGCACCATGGTACGCGCATTCATTTAATGTCGTTCCTCACCAGCATTCCTCATTTCCAGTCCACCAGGTATCTACGCGTCCCCTTCACCATGAAGAACCCCCCACCTCCCCAGGGGACCCTCGATGACGCTTCAATTATCCCAGATACTACAGCTAATTTTTCTCTCTCCTGACTTATGCCTGGATCCTACCAATACTTAATCTCGGGTACGCTCGTCCTTTGGAGACCACAGATCTCTGGAAATTGGATGATTCACGCGCAGCGGGTCTCTACGCTGACCGCATCCTGGAGTCCTTCGACCGTAGATCTAAAGCTGCGGATGAGTACAATGCTCGACTGGCCGGCAGGTGACATTAGCCCTAGTTGGCTCCGCAAGGTTTGGTGGGGTATCGGTGGAAATTACGAAACGCGAGAACGTCAGTGGAGACAGCAAGACGGGAAGAAGAAACCTAGCCTGGCGTTTGCGATGAATGATGCGGTAAAGTGGTCTTTCTGGTCTGGCGGTAAGTGCTTGTTTTTTTTGTTCCGACAACCTGCCCGACCCTCCAGTGGATCAGGCCTCCTCAAAATCATCGCCGACATGGCACAGATCGCCAGTCCTTTGGTCATAAAGGTGCCTCCTAATACTACCGTCCCCCCGCTTGCTTGACCCTTACACCATAGGTAGGCGATCATTAAATACGTTAGTGAATGTTACGAAATTCGAAAGTTACATCCCACAGCACCAACCCCTTCCGTTGGAAGAGGTGTCGGTCTAGCAATTGCCCTATTCTTATTGCAGATCATCGCCTCTCAGGGCCTTCAGCATGCTTTCCACCGTTCTCTCGGAGCTGGTGTTCTTCTTCGTGCTGGTCTCATCACTGCGATATATAGACGCTCTCTCCGATTCACGGCTCGAGCACGATCACTGCTTCCAGATGGGAAGATAGTGAACCATATTTCTACCGGTGAGAATCTTTGCACTGCCACTTGCATTTCATAACTTATGCCATGAACTTAAATACTACAGATGTTTCTCGCATTGACTTCTGTTGCGGCTTCTTTCATTTCGCTTGGACAGCGCCTATCCAGATGATAGTGTGCCTCATCCTATTGCTCCTCAATTTGGGTGTATCAGCTTCAGCGGGATTTGCCGTGTTCATCCTCATAACGCCAGCAATGGCCAAGGTCATGGGTCAACTCAGGAAGCTTCGGCAGAAGAGCATGGTATGGACGGATAAACGAGCCAAGCTTCTTCAAGAATTACTGGGTGGAATGCGTATCATAAAATTCTTCGCTTGGGAAGTACGTCCGACTCTCTTTTCCTTTCTTTGCCTAGCCAGCCCTCGAGTGCCATATTGGATCATCTAGATTCCCTTCCTCAAGCGGATTGGTGAGTATCGAACGAAGGAGCTACAGTATATCCGCATGCTTCTGGTCGTCCGGTCTTTGAACAGTTCGCTCGCCTTTTCGTTGCCTATCTTAAGCGCTGTCGTCGCTTTCATAGTGTATTCTGTTACGGGGGTGTGTGGTCTCTCGCGTGTCTTGGACAGCTCAACCTCCCAATCAATTGTCCTTTTCTGCAGCATAACCTCAAGCCGGATGTGATCTTCGCCTCTCTTGCCCTATTCCAGCTCCTCCGGTTACCCCTCCTGCTTTCACGTATGTAGTATTTTCTCAATTCCTTTGTCTTCCCCGCCAAACAATGAGGACCCTTTAAACTGATCTCGTGGCATACAGCCATCGCTCTGGGTGCGATAGCGGACGCGGCAAATGCAATTGACCGTCTCACCGACGTCTTCACCGCCGAGCTCCTTGGCGAAACGCACGTGATCGACCCCGCTCTTCCTGTAGCCATCAGTCTGCGCAATGCCAGTTTTACATGGGATGGCGCCCCTCCCCCGAAGTCTCCAGTTTCTCGGAGGAACGGAAAATGGGCGCGCAGAAACGCGAAGAATGGAAAGAAGCGAAGAGACTCCATGCAGTGGTGGGTGCCCCGGGTGACAGAACCTCGCCAGTTAAAGGGAAACCGTGGACGAGGGCCAAGTATTCAAACTGAAGAATCTAAACTTGGAAATTCCCCGTGGTCAGGTGTGTGGCTTCGCGTTTTCTAACTTGTTGACGGGCCTACACGATGATGTTGGTGATTTCATTAACAGCTCTGACACGGTTGTTTTGTGAAAACCATACACACCTTAGTTATACCACAGGACCTACCTTTTCTCTGACACTTCTTCGTATAATCTCGGATCCATTTGGGTTATGACGATGCGCGATTATGGGGATGCATTAAAAGCGACAGCTCTGTTGATGACGTTTCGTAAAGGAGACGGGGCAGACACAGGAAAACATCGATGGGCCTTCTTCGCCTACATCACCTTCATTCATACGTTCCACAATCGGAAGTTCTTACAGCCACCGGTTCACATTGGGGACTCAACCGTTTGGAGGATGAAGGGGGGAAACCCTCTCCGTTGGTCAGCGTTCGCTCGTTAGTTGGCACGAGCTCTTTTAAAGGACAGTTCAGGTTGGTTCTTTTGCTGGAATGAGGCCAACGGGGTTAAGTTCGTCGCCGAGTTCCCCCTTCGACACCCACCTTTTGTGTATGCGCGTTGTATGCTTATGGATATATCGGTGTGCCGCTCCTGTCCAGCTCCGTGGATTCATGAACTGACCAAAAACATTCAAAACCACGGATCGCGAGCGAATTTTCGCACAAGGACGGCTTCTCTTGCATTGGCACGAATTAAGTTATCCGTGGGTTTCTAGTTTTCTTCATTTTTTGAGCTAATTAGGTTTGTTTTCACTGAAGGACTATTATGGGTAGGATCGAAATTTGTTGATGGATAAAGGCCAGATAGCGGAGTTGATACTCCGCAAGCGCCTTTAGTCGAACTGATTCGATCTTCAGGAGGCATGTGTTGACGGATCAGGCATCACGTGGGCGATTCACGGCATACTGAGGGATTAGAGAACGAAATACATGAAGATGAACGAGAACCATTGTCCCCCTTGGACATTCTGCTGCCCGTCTTTTTTCGTTCTTTTTTTTTTTGGAAAACCGCATTCGTCCAATACATCGTTCATGGCATGAGGACGCCCAGGATCCAGGAGCTGGACAACATTCTTTCCTTAATGATCTGCTATTCCGGCTGCACCTTAGTTTTCATTGGATGTAGTTTGGGGTTTGCCCCTAATACCGTATGGTTTGCAATGTCCCGGATTTGCGGGGTATAGTTTCTGGGATGATGGCTGAGCTTCAACAAAAATTGTCAGAGGAGCCTCAATCCCCAGTTCCGAACTTCACTGATCGACGAAGGCTGTGCCCGTTGCCATCATACGTTCCTATATGTTACCCCCATTATTTCCAATAAATAACACGCCTGTTCTTGATCCCCCAATTGGGCTTTTTCACCAGCTAGCATTTCATCGACTAGTATCGATCAATGTGAATTCCAGAATGTCCTCTGCTTTGGATGAAAACCGATTTGCGTAAACTTTCGCGGAGAATCTCAAGGCATTCTGCTGTTTTTTCTTGTTCGTTTCACCCCATCTATCCCTCAATTGCACGTTTCGACTTGCAACTGGGTCCGTGAACAAATCCCGCACCTTTAATAGTTGTCTCTCTCCTTCCTGGCCAAATCTGGTGGGCTTATAACTTCTGTCTACTGTTCATGACTGAAGGCACTCGTCTTTCAAATACTTGGAGATCATGCATAGGTTGGACCCCCAAGGCGATGGAGTTGCCTTGTATATGGCACCAGACTGACTGAATGGCAAGTCGACGATGCAAAGAGCGATTGCCGAATGGGCGGCAAGGACGCAGCTAAGCGAAGGTTCTTTTTTACGGAGTCGACAGAGCTTTTTGTGCGTCCGTAGTTCTTCTTGGAAACTTCACGTTAACTCGCAGTGCCACGGCCATTCGCCGATGTTCTCGTTCACGATGCCTTTGATTCATTATTTCTACCTTTGGGGCAACCCCAGCGATCCATTTCTGTTCCGTTCTATCGGAAACCGTCTTTTGCCTTGCGTGTGTTGGAGATTTCCGAAGTGCGTAAGGGCACTGATTGCAGTCCCGACGGGATGGGCAATCGGGAAGAGGGACGGGCCAGCTTCTTCTGTTCCGTCTTTACGAGTCTTGGCAGGCTAGCTTGTAGAGTTGCCGACGTTGAAAAAAATCAACTTCTACGCGATACACTGGGGGCATTAGGCAACACTTACTGGCGTTGCGAGCCGGAAGCAAAACACCGATGGAGTTGCCGATTTCGACTCAACGCCACCAACTCTAGCACCCGTTCGTGGTGTAGGAAGCCAGTGGGTGTGGGCTTGACCCTTGCCTCCCACCCCCCCTTTACTTCTCACTATCTCTTCAACCCCTTCTATTATCAAAGCCATTGCTTCACTTGCAACTTTACTGGATGCTGAATGCAGGCCACTATTTGAACATCACAACCAAACCGTCCTGCCCTGCTTTTCTTCATTGGAAACAACACCCTTTGGACAACCACTTTACCCTTGGAACAGGGCTTTCGCTTAGCAGGCTGGTGGTGGGGCCGGTCTCGGCAACCTCTGCCTACCGTATATAAACCAGATTTTCTCTCTCTTCCTCTAAGCCCCGTTTCGGGCGTGCGTTTAAGCCCGAAACTAGGAATTAAGCGACTAATGAAACATATTTCACATGGACACCCGGTTTAAAGAGTTGGGATGCACTGTTGCCGACCCGGTTAATTGGCCAACATTGTCCAACAGCACAGCTACAGTAAGATTGCCGTGCACCTATGCGGCATAGAAAGCTGATTCTCTCCTTCAAAACTTTCAGTGGTGATTTTATGTCGTCAAGTCCATCAATTGATGTTCCCCCGACGAGGCCAGAAATGAGCAGTGCATTTCAGAGCCTGCAACTGTAATCCGTAAAACCCCATCGAATCGAGAAATCCGTTCACCCTGGTTGCCGTTATTACCATTTATTCCCTGTCTTTGCCCCCCTTTTGTTTCCCTGTGGTCCGGGATATTCTTACATAACACCTGCTGCTTCCCTTTTTTCTTTCACTGTTTTGCCAGGGATTTCCCCTTTTGGGATTGAGACCCGCAAATTCCCCTTCTCTGTTCTCTTGGAATTGGGTCTCCCCGTATTGGAATCAAGCCTTGGTTTGCGATTGGACCAATCTTGTTCTTGATTACATAATACCGCTTAAACAAGCGCATTCCCGACTACTTCCAATAGTGTGGCCTTAGTTCAAGGTGTGACAGGAACTAGGTTTGTAGACCCATGGCACATGGATTATGGTATGTAATGGATCTATATTCATCTTTTTTTTCCAAGAAACTGTCAGGCTCCGTCCTATCTTCAAATACTGGTCACCAGGATAGGATTTCAGTTCAGCGAATCGACGACCCCCCCCGTCAGGACGACCGTGCCACTTTTCTGACAATAACCGTTTTCACTTGGTTTTCTTCTCCTGCCACCGGGTAATGCATTCGTCCATGTCTGTGTTATTAATATTATTTGTGCTTGCAAACTTCCTCTGCTCCATCGATATGGCCAATACCCCCACCAGAAACTCCTAAAGATCATCGGCAAATATCGTATACCCCGACGGAAACACCATAGGATGCTCTCAAAGAGGCGCGAAGGGGCGAGGCACCCCTTGACTTACGACAAGGCCATTGGTACGCGCATCATTTAATATCGTTCCTCACTAACACTTCCTCTTTCCAGTCCCAGGTATCTACGCGTCCCTTTCACCATGAGACCCCCCACCTCCCCAGGGGACGCTCGATGACGCTTCAACTATCCAGATACTACAGCCAATTTCTCTCTCCTGACTTATGCCTGGGTCCTACCAATGCTTAATCTCGGTACGCTCGTCCTTTGGAGACCACAGATTCTGGAAATTGGATGATTCACGCGCAGCGGGTCTCTTACGTCTGACCCACCTGGAGTCCTTCGATCGTAGATCTAGAGCTGCGGATGAGTACAATGCTCGACTGGCCGCAGGTGATTAGCCCTAGTTGGCTCCGCAAGTTTGGTGGGTATCGGTGGAATTACGAAATGCGGGAACTGCAGTGGAAGACAAGTAAGGCGATTTCGCACAATTTATCTCGGCTTTCGGAAGTCAAGGGGAACAAGAAAAGCAAGAAAACGGTGACGTCAAAGAAACGGACGCGGCGGGAACCACAGACAAGAGGCTCAAGACAGTTAACGGGACTGCGCTGATGCAGGCCGAGGACCGCGTGCTAGGTGCTGTCAGCTCGAAGGTCTATGGAAATTATTTGAGGTGGGCTGTTTTGTCTTTTCGGATTATTTCCATTACTGGATATGTAATCCCTGTGTAGTGCTGCCAATGGTCATATCCTGGGCCCGATCCTATTTATGGTGTTCGTTTTGGTACAAGCCTTGCAGGTGATGGGCTCTTATTGGTGAGTAATGAACATTCCGCCAGAACGACCTATTTAATACCCACATTTTGAAATGAATCAGGTTGGTGTATTGGCAAGAGAGGTAGGCATTGAGGACCTGATCATCGGTGATGGATTTGATGCCCATCCCCTAGAAAATGGCCTCTATCACAGGGATTTTACATGGGTGTTTACGCTGGTAATGGCTACTGCGTGTCTATAGGCGATGGCTACCTTCAACTGTGGTCGTTTACAGGTCTAGGGATTGGACAGGCCCTTAGCTTGTTCCTGTTAGGTTCCACTTTTGCCGTCATGAGTTTCTTTGCTAGCGTAAAGATGCACAAGGTCAGTTCAAGTTTTGGACTCGATAAAAGACATTCAGCACCGACACCAGATGTTCAGGATTCCATACAACACATGATGCATGCACCCATGTCCTTCTTCGAGTGAGCCAGATTCCCTCGTCAGATCGAATCCATTACATCTTGCTGACGCGGAATTTTCTGTCTAGGACGACTGTGAGATTATTTTCACTCCATAGTTTTGCTTGTCTAACTTCTTCCTCCATACTTGTAGCCTCTAGGTCGCATCATGAATCGCTTCTCCAAAGGTGCGATGCATGTGCTTCAAATCCCCCCAAAAAACCGTTGCCCCAGTACTGACCTATAATTCGATAGATGTGGATACTCTTGACAGTATGTTGCCCCTGGCTAATATGCCTTGATGATTCGTTCAGATTGTGTGGCCTTTTCTTTCAGACACACTTGGCGATACCCTTCGAATCATGACAACAACCTTGTCACAGATAATAGGGGCGATCATCCTCATTTCTATTATCCTCCCTTGGTAATAATATGGTATACACCGTCACGATGTTGGTTCCTGATTTCTGTTTCTTGGAAGGTTTCTAATCCCGGTCGGCATCGTGATCCTGGTATATTTCAATATTGGTGTGTTCTATCGAAACAGCGCGCGAGAGCTCAAGGTATGTCTTTTCCTGGGTCTGGGCGTCTGAAATTCTTGTCCCAGGGTTGACCCAATCATTTGAAATCCAGCGCTTGGATTCAATCCTGCGGTCCTCGCTATATTCCCACTTTTCAGAATCTTTGTCTGGTCTAGGCACTATTCGAGCCTACGGTGAAACCACTCGGTTCGCTCGAGAGAATGAGAAGCACATGGACAATGAGAATCGGTATATTTGGCACCTGTTTTTTAATGGCCCGCCGTCGGACTCACTGGGATACCCAATTATAATAGTGCTTATTGGTTGACGATCACGAACCAACGCTGGCTCGGTGTACATCTCGATTTTCTTGGGGCGATCCTTACCTTCGCGGTAGCAATTCTTGCTGTTGCCTCACGATTTTCGATTTCTCCTTCTCAAACGGGTGTGGCCCTTTCCTATATCTTATCAGTGCAACAAGTTCGTAATTGCTTGTTTATTTCCTGAGGTCTGCGTCGCTGACGGCACCTGATAGGGTTTTGGTTGGATGATCAGGCAAGCGGCCGAAGTTGAGAACAATATGAAGTGCGCGGGGACCACTTTCCGATGTTCCTTACTCATGTTCTGTGATTTGGGTTATGTCGGCAGTGCGGTGGAACGAGTGCATCATTACGCGCACAACCTCGAACAAGAAGTACCTCATCGCGTTGATGAGAAGAAACCCCCTCCTGACTGGCCAAGCCGCGGGGATCTCGAACTGAATGATATAAGCATGTACGTTTTCTATCCCCATTTATTCCCTCTATTCCTTTTTGACCACCAGGGCGTGTTTACACTTTTTAGGAGTTACCGACCTGGATTACCCCTTGTATTGAAAGGGCTTTCCTTGCATGTCAACGGAGGCGAACATATCGGTGTCGTGGGGCGGTGAGTGCGATGGCTTTCAGAGGGTCAGATCATATACTGATATTTTCGCTATTCGATCTTAGGACTGGGGCCGGGAAATCAAGGTGCATACGCTGAAAAGTCGGCCTGGCCCATGGGTGTTCTACTGGAGTACTCACTCCTCTTTTTGCGTTAGTATTCTGGTGGCTTTATACCGACTGGTAGAGCTCGACTCTGGGTCTATCACGTTGGACGGAATCAATGTATCTACACTAGGATTGGCGGATCTGAGGAGTAAGATCGCAAGTGAGCATTTGGAGTGCATTGGACCCTTCTTTACGCTCCTGACACGGTTGTTTTGTGAAACCTACACCTTAGTTATACCACAGGACCCTACCTTATTCTCTGGAACTCTTCGTAGTAATCTCGATCCATTTGGGGTTTATGACGATGCGCGATTATGGGATGCATTAAAGCGATCAGCTCTGGTTGATGACGTTCGTAAAGGAGACGGGCAGACACAGGAAACAATCGATGGGCCTTCTTCGCCTACATCACCTTCATCATACGTTCCACAATCGGAAGTTCATTACAGCCACCGGTTCACATTGGACTCACCCGTTGAGGATGAAGGGGGAAACCTCTCCGTTGGTCAGCGTTCGCTCGTTAGTTTGGCACGAGCTCTTGTTAAGGACAGTCAGGTGGTCTTGCTGGATGAGGCCACGGGTAAGTCGTCGCCGAGTTCCCCCCTTCGACACCACCTTTTTGTTATGCGCGTTGTATGCTTATGGATATATCGTGTGCCGCTCTTGTCCAGCTTCGGTGGATTATGAGACTGACCAAAACATTCAAAACACGATCGCGAGCGAATTTTCGCACAAGACGCTTCTCTGCATTGCACATCGAATAAAGTTCCGTGGAGTTCTCCTAGTTTTCTTCCATTTTTTAAAGCTAATTAGCCTTTGTTTCCACTGAAGGACTATTATTGGGTACGATCGAATTTGTGTGATGGATAAAGGGCAGATAGCGGAGTTGGATACCCGCAAGCGCTCTTTAGTCGAACTGATTCGATCTTCAGGAGCATGTGTGACGGATCAGGCATCACGTTGGGCGATATTCAAGCGGCATTGAGGGATAGAGGCGAGATAAATGAAGATGAACGACGAACCATGCTCCCCTTGGACATCTTCTGCTGCCCGTTGTTTTTTCGTTCTTTTTTTTTTTTTTTGGAACCGCATTCGCCCATACATGTCATGGCATGAGACGCCCCAGGATCCAGGAGCTGGACACATTCTCCTAATTGATCTGTATTCCGCTGCACCTTAGTTTTCATGTGGATGTAGTTTGGGGTTGTGGCCCTAATACCGTATGTTGCAATGTCCCGGATTGCGGGTATAGTTCTTGGGGGACGATGGCATGAGCTTCAAACAAATGTCAGAGGCAGCCTTCAATCCCCTCTTCCGAATCTTCACGTGATCCGACAAAGGCTGTGCCCGTCTGCCATCATACGTCCTCATATGTTTACCCGCCAATTATTTTCCAATAAATAACACGCCTTCTTGATTCCCCCAATTGGGCTTTTTCACCCAGCTAGCATGCATCAGACTAAGTTATACCGATCAATGTGATTTCCAGAATGTCCTCTGCTTAGGATGAAACCGATTTGCGTACTTTCGCGGAGAATCTCAAGGCAGTTCTTGCTTGTTTTCTTGTTCGCTCACTCCAATCTATCCCTCAATTGCACGTTTCTGACTGCAACTGGGTCCGTGGAACAATCCGCACCTTTAATAGTGTCTCTCTCCTTCCTGCCAAATCTGTGGGCTATATAACTCTGTCATACTGTCATGACTCTGAAGGCACTCGTCTTTCAATACTGGAGATCATGTCATAGTTGGACAGCCCCAGAGGCGATGGGTTGCCTGTATATGGGCTCACCAGACCGACTGGAATTGGCAAGTCGACGATTGCAAGAGCGATTGCCGAATGGGCGGGCAAGAGACGCATGTTAAGCGGAAGGTTCTTTTTACGGAGCGACAGAGCTTTGTGCGATCCGTAGTTCTTCTAGACACTCACGTTCTAACTCGCAGTGCCACGGTCCATTCGCCGATGTCTCGTTCACAGATGCCTGATTCATATTTTCATACCTTTGAGCATACCCCAGCGATCCATTTCTGTTTCCGTTCTATCGAAACCGTGCTTGCCTTGCGTGTGTGGAGATTTCCGAGCAAAGCTCGGTGCGTAGGGGCACTGATTGGCTGTCCCCGCGGGATGGGCAATCGGGAAGAGGACGGGCGAGCTTCTCTTGTGTCCTCTTACGAGTCGTGGCAGGCTAGCTTGTAGAGTGCCGACGTGAAAAAAATCAACTTCTACGTCGATAACACTGGTGCATTATGGCAACACTAACTGCGTTGGAGCCCGGAAGCAACACCGATGGTAGTTGCCGATCGACTCAACGCCACTCATACTCTAGCCACCGTTCGTGTGTAGGAAGCCAGTAGGGTGTGGGCTTGAACCCTGCCTCCCACCCCCCTTTACTTCTTTCACTATCTCTTCAACCACTTTCTATTTATCAGCCATTGCTTGCACTTGCACTTTTACTGGATGCTGAATGCAGGCCACTATTGAACATCACAACAACCGTCCTGCCCTTAGGCTTTTCTTCATTGGAACAACACCCTTGGAACAACCACTTACCCTTGGACAGCCTTTCGCTTAGCTAGCTGGTGTGGGGCCGGTCTCGGCAACCTCTGCCTACCGGGTATATAAATCCAGATTTCTCTCTCTCACTCTAGCCACCGTTTTCGGGCGTGCGTTTAGCCCGAAACTAGGAATAAGCGAACTTAATGAACAATATTCACATGACACCCGGTTTAAGAGTTGGGATTGGCACTTGTTGCCGATACCCGGTTATTGCAACATTGTCCACAGCACAGCTACAGTAGAGGTGCCGTGCACCTATGCGGCATAGAAAGCTGATTCTCTCTCTCCAAACTTTCAGTGGTGATTATGTCGTCAAAGTCATCAATGATGTCCCCCGACGAGGCCAGAATGAGCAGTGCATTCAGAGCCTGCAACTGTAATCTGTAACCCATCGAATCGAGAAATCCGTCACCCTGGTTGCCGTTATACCATTTATCCCTGTCTGCGCCCTCTGTTCCCTGTGTCCGTGGATATTTCTTACATAACAACCTGCTGCTCCCTTTTTTCTTTCACTTGTTTGCAGGATTTCCCCTTTGGATTGAGACCCGCAAATTCCCCTCTCTGTTCTCATTGGAATTGGGTCTCCCCGTATGGAATCAAGCCTTGGGTTGCGATTGGACCAATCTCGTCTTGATTACATAATACCGCTTAACAGCGGGCATTCCCGACTACTCCAATAGTGTGGCCCTTAGTTTCAAGGTGTGACAGGACAGGTTTGTTAGACCCATGGCACATGGTATTATGGGTAATGTAATGGATCTATATCATTCTTTTTTTTCCAAGAAATGTCAAGGCTCCGTCCTATCTTCAAAGTACTGTCACCAGGATTAGGATTCAGTTCAGCGAATCGACGACCCCCCGTCAAGACGACCGTGCCACTTTCCTGACAATAACCGTTTCACTTGGTTTATTCTTCTTCCTGCCACCGGTTAATGCATCGTCCATGTCTGTGTATTAATATTATTGGTGCTTGCAAACTGCCTCTGCTCCATCGATATGGCCAATACCCCCACCAGAACTCCTACAAGATCATCGCAAATATCGTACCCCGACGGAAAGCACCATGAGGATGCTCTCAAAGAGGCCGCGAAGGGGCAGGCACTTCCCTTGACTTACGACAAGGCGCCATGGTACGCGCATCCATGTGACATCGTTCCTCTCCTAGCATTCTTCACTTCTGGTCCATCAGGTATCTACGCGTCCCCTTCACCATGAAGAACCCCCCACCTCCCCAGGGGACCCTCGATGACGCTTCAACTATCCCAGATACCACAGCTAATTTGTTCTCTCTCCTAACTTATGCCTGGATCCTCCCAATACTTAATCTCGGGTACGCTCGTCCTTTGGAGACCACAGATCTCTGGAAATTGGATGATTCACGTGCAGCGGGTCTGTACGCTGACCGCATCCTGGAGTCCTTCGATCGTAGATCTAAAGCTGCGGATGAGTACAATGTTCGACTGGCCGGAGGTGACATTAGTCCTAGTTGGCTCCGCAAGGTTTGGTGGGGTATTGGTGGAAATTACGAAATGCGAGAACGTCAGTGGAGACAAAAGGACGGGAGGAAGAAACCTAGCCTGGCGTTTGCGATGAATGATGCAGTAAAGTGGTCTTTCTGGTCTGGCGGTAGGTGCTCGATTTTTCGTTATTCCGCGCAACCTGGCTGACCTTCTAGCGGATCAGGCGTGCTCAAAATCATCGCCGACATGGCACAGATCACCAGTCCTTTGGTCATAAAGGTGCCTCCTAATACTGCCGTCCCCCCGCTTGCTTGACCCTTACGCCTTGGGTAGGCGATCATTAAATACGCTAGTGAATGTTACGAAATTCGCAAGCTACATCCCACAGCACCAACCCCTTCCGTTGGAAGAGGTGTTGGTCTAGCAATTGCCCTATTCTTATTGCAGGTCATCGCCTCTCAAGGCCTTCAGCATGCTTTCCACCGTTCTCTCGGAGCTGGTGTTCTTCTTCGTGCTGGTCTCATCACTGCGATATACAGGCGCTCTCTCCGATTCACGGCTCGAGCACGATCACTGCTTTCGAATGGGAAGATGGTAAACCATATTTCTACCGGTAGGGAATCTTTCAATTGCACTGCCACCTGCATTTCATAACTTATGCCATGAACTCGAATACTGTAGATGTTTCTCGCATTGACTTCTGTTGCGGCTTCTTTCATTTCGCTTGGACAGCTCCTATCCAGATGATAGTGTGCCTCATCGTATTGCTCCTCAATTTGGGCGTATCAGCTCTTGCTGGATTTTCCCTGTTCATCCTCATAATGCCAGCAATGCGCAAGGTCATGGGTCAACTCAGGAAGCTTCGACAGAAGAGCATGGTATGGACGGATAAACGAGCCAAGCTTCTTCAAGAATTACTGGGTGGAATGCGTATCATAAAATTCTTCGCTTGGGAGGTACGTCCGACTCCCTTTCTCCTTTGCCTGGCCAACCCTCCAGCGCCATATTGGATGCTCTAGATTCCCTTCCTTAGGCAGATTGGTGAGTATCGAACGAAGGAGCTACAGTATATCCGCCTGCTGCTGGTCGTCCGGTCTTTGAACAATTCGTTCGCCTTTTCGTTGCCTGTCTTAAGTGGTGTGGTCGCTTTCATAACGTATTCTGTTACGGGGGTGTGTAGTCTCTCATGTGCCTTGAACTTAACATCCCAATCAATTTTTCTTTTTTACAGCACAACCTCAGGCCAGATGTGATCTTCCCCTCCCTTACCCTATTTCAGCTCCTCCGGTTGCCACTCCTGCTTTTACGTACGTGATATTTTCTTAATTTCTTTCTCTTCCCTACCAAACAATGAGGGGTGTTTAAACTGATCTTCTCGTACTGAAATGGTGGCATACAGCCGTCGCCCTGGGTACGATAGCGGACGCGGCAAATGCAATTGACCGTCTCACCGAGCGTCTTCACCGCCGAGCTCCTTGACGAAACGCACGTGATCGATCCCCGCTCTTCCTGTTGCCATCAGTGTGCGCAATGCCAGTTTTACATGGGATGGCGCCCCTACGGAGGTCTCCGATTCCTCAGTGGAAAATGAAGACAGGCGTGTGGAAGCACGAAGAAAAGAAAGAAGCGAACAGACGCCATGCAGTGGTGGGTGCTTCGGGTGACGAAACTCCACCAGTTAAAGAGAAAACCGAAGATGAGGGTGAAGTGTTTAAACTGAATAATCTCAACTTGGAAATTCCTCGTGGCCAGGTATGTGGGTTCCCACGTTTTTCTCACTTGTTGACGAGATGTTACATTTATCCGGTGATGCTGATGATTTCAATAACAGCTCTGCGCCATAGTCGGCCCCGTTGGTTCGGGGAAAAGCTCCCTAGCTCCAGGTATGTGTCATCGTCCCCTGACCCAGAGGACGCCATCCTGAATATTTCTTTGTTCTGAGAAATCAAGGGAATTCTTGGAGAGATGCGGCGTACCGAGGGAGAAGTAATATTTGGTGGATGCATTTCATATGCCGCACAGTCTGCATGGATACAGGTGAGACCGGATTGACCTTGCTTATCACGCATCCTCATCCACTGGACTCTCCCCTAGAGCTGTTCGATCCGAGACAATATCGTTTTCGGACGTGAATTCGACGAAGAAAAATACTGGAAAGTGATTTATGATGCCTCGCTCAATGCAGATTTAGACATGCTCCCTGAAGGCGATCAAACGATCGTTGGAGAGAAGGGCATCAGTTTATCAGGAGGTCAGAAGCAGCGAATTAATGTTGCACGGGCCCTCTATTTCGCCTCGGACATTGTGTGTTTGGACGACCCGTTCAGTGCGCTGGATGCTCATGTTGGGAAACATGTATTTGAGCACGCTGTGCAGGGCGCGTTGGCTGGGAAGACTCGGATTTTAGTGACGCATGCGCTTCATTTCCGTAAGCGCTATTCTTTTATATCGCTTCAGACACGAACATTCTCCGAAGCCCGTGGCCACGCTTCCATATTTCCAGTGCCACAAACCGATCATATCATCACCATGCTTGACGGGCGGATCGTCGAGCGGGGGACATATGAGGAGCTTGTCAAGAATAATGGCGATTTCGCACAATTCATCTCAGCTTTCGGAAGTCAAGGGGAACAAGAAAAGCAACAAGATGGGGACGTCAAAGAATCGGACCCGCCGGGAGGCACAGACAAGAAACCTAAGACAGTTAATGGAACTGCGCTGATGCAGACCGAAGAGCGCGTGCTGGGTGCTGTCAGCTCGAAGGTCTACGGAAACTATCTGAGGTGGGTTGTCTTTTTTGGAATATTTCCATTACTGCACACGTAATCCCTGTGTAGTGCTGCCAATGGTCATATCATGGGCCCGATCCTACTCGTGGTGGTCGTTTTGGTACAAGCTACACAGGTGATGGGCTCTTATTGGTGAGTAATCATGCCGTCGGCATTGCCCTATTTAACATTCACATTTTGAAATGAATCAGGTTAGTATATTGGCAAGAGAGGCAAGCAATAACGACCTGACCATCGGTGATGGATTTGACACTGTCCATCCTCTAGAAAATGGCCTCTATCACAAGGATTTTACATCGGTGTTTACGCTGGTAATAGCTACTGCCTGTCTATAGGCGATAGCGATATTCAACTGTGGTCGTTCATAGGTCTGGGGATTGGACAGGCCCTTAGTCTGTTCCTGCTAGGTTCCACTTTTGCCGTCATCGTTTTCTTTGCTAGCGTAAAGATGCACAAGGTTAGTTCAAGTTTTGTACTAGATAATATGCATCAAGCTACCGAGACCGGATCTTCAGGATTCCATACAACGCGTGATGCATGCACCCATGTCCTTCTTCGAGTGAGCCAGATTTCCCTTGTCAGATCGAATCCATTACATCTTGCTGACGTGGAATTTTTTATCTAGGACGACTGTGAGATTATTTGTACTCCATGATTTTGCATGTTTAACTTCTTCCTTTATATTTGTAGCCTCTAGGTCGCATCATGAATCGCTTCTCCAAAGGTGCGATGCATGTCCAAGAACACTTTTCCCCCAGTACTGACTATAAGGCGGTAGATGCGGATAGTCTTGACAGTATGTTTGCCCGTAACTAATATGCCTTGATGATTCGTTCCGATTGTATGGCCTTTGCTTTTAGACACGCTTGGCGATGCCTTTCGAGCGATGATAACAAGCTTGTCACAGATAATAGGGGCAATCATCCTTATTTCTATTCTCCTCCCTTGGTAATAATACGTTATACACTGTCGCAATGCTTGTTCCTGATTTCTGTTTCTTGGAAGGTTCCTGATCCCGGTCGGCATCGTGACCATGGTATATTTCAATACTGCTGTGTTCTATCGAAGCAGCGCACGAGAGCTCAAGGTATGTCTCTCCCTTGGCGTCTTTAATACTTGTCCCAGGGTTGACTAGACCATTTAAACCCCAGCGCTTGGACGCAATTTTGCGGTCCTCGCTGTATTCCCACTTTTCAGAATCTTTGTCTGGTCTAGGCACTATTCGAGCCTACGGTGAAACCACTCGGTTCGCTCGAGAGAATGAGAAGCACATGGACAATGAGAATCGGTATATTTGGCACCTGTTTTTTAATGGCCCGCCGTCGGACTCACTGGGATACCCAATTATAATAGTGCGTATTGGTTGACGATCACGAACCAGCGCTGGCTCGGTGTACATCTCGATTTTCTTGGGGCGATTCTTACCTTCGCGGTAGCAATTCTTGCTGTTGCCTCACGATTTTCGATTTCTCCTTCTCAAACGGGTGTGGCCCTTTCCTATATCTTATCAGTGCAACAAGTTCGTAATTGTTGGTTTATTTCCTGAAGTCTGCGTCGCTGACGACCCCTGATAGGCTTTCGGTTGGATGATCAGGCAAGCGGCCGAAGTGGAGAACAATATGAAGTGCGCGGGGACCACTTTCCGATGTCCCTTACTCATGTTCTGTGGTTTGGGTTATTTCGGCAGTGCGGTGGAACGAGTGCATCATTACGCGCACAACCTGGAACAAGAAGCTGCTCATCGCGTTGATGAGAAGAAGCCCCCTCTTGACTGGCCAGCGCGGGGATCTTGAACTGAATGATATAAGCATGTACGTCTTCTATCTCCATTTATTCCCTCTACTCCTTGAGGCGATTTTGATCGCGAGGGTGTTTTTATGCTTTTTAGGAGTTACCGACCTGGGTTACCCCTTGTATTGAAAGGGCTTTCCTTGCATGTCAACGGAGGCGAACATATTGGTATCGTGGGGCGGTGAGTGAGATGGCTTTCAGAGGGTCGGATCATATACTGATATTTTCGCTATTTGATCTTAGGACTGGGGCCGGGAAGTCAAGGTACGTACGCTGCAAGATCGGCCTGACGCGTGGGTGTCCTACTAGAATGCTCAATGCTCCTCTTTTCGCATTAGTATCCTGGTGGCTTTATACCGACTGGTAGAGCTCGACTCTGGATCTATCACATTGGACGGGATCGATGTATCTACACTAGGATTGACGGATCTGAGGAGTAAGATCGCAAGTGAGCATTTGGAGTGCATTGGACCCTTCCTCATGCTTCTGACACTGGTTGTTTTGGAAAACTATACCCCAGTCATACCACAGGACCCTACTTTATTCTCTGGAACTCTTCGTAGTAATCTCGATCCATTTGGAGTTTATGATGATGCACGATTATGGGATGCACTAAAGCGATCAGCTCTGGTTGATGACGTTAGTAAAGAAGACGAGCCGAAAAAAGAAACAATCTGCAGCCACCGGTTCACATTAGACTCTCCTATTGAGGACGAAGGCGGGAACCTTTCCCTTGGTCAGCGTTCGCTCGTTAGTTTGGCACGAGCTCTTGTTAAGGACAGTCAGGTGGTCTTGCTGGATGAGGCCACAGGTAAGTCGTCACGAGTCGCCCCTTCGACCTCTCTTTCTGTTTGTGTGTTGCATGCTTATGGATATCGTGTGCTGCTTTTGTGTAGCTTCGGTGGATTATGAGACCGACCAAAACATTCAGAACACGATTGCGAGCGAGTTTTCGCACAAGACGCTTCTCTGCATTGCGCATCGAATAAAGTTCGTGGGGCTCTCCTGGTTTTCTTTCATTTTTGAAGCTAATTAGCCTTGTTTCCACCTAAGAACTATCATTGGGTACGATCGAATTTGTGTCATGGACAAAGGGCAGATAGCGGAGTTGGATACCCCGAAAGCGCTGTTTACTCGAACTGATTCGATCTTCAGGAGCATGTGTGACCAATCAGGTATCACGTTGGGTGATATTCAAGCGGCATTGCAAGATAGAGAACGACGGAAATGAAGACGATGGACACTTTTTCCTAACTTGATCTGCATTACCTGTAGTGCTGCAGCTTTTGGTCTGTAGTTCTCATGTAGATGTAGTTTCAGATCATGGCTCTAATACTGTAAAAATATTTATGTTGATTGGTGGGGGGTTTAAAGAGTAGTGAGGGTTCTGCATCAATGAGTTGACAAGACTTCACAGGGTACGCATTTGGCATGAATTTTCTGGAATTGTCTTTTCAAAAGACAAGCATGAGGTTGCAGAGCCATTAGTTTATCGAGCCTCAGAGCAAGCAGCGCATCATTTTAGACTCGTAACGAGTCTTCCTGTTCATGAGTGTACCGCCGTCAGTGGAGACCGGCCTGAACAATTTCGGGGAGTGTGCCACATCCAGAGATACGCACCGCACCAATTTGTTATTTCTCCATTTCTATCACGATGTGCATGCGGCAGCGTTGCGACGACGGGGAGTTGGCTCGAGAGTGAAAGAGCCGAGCGGAGGACGGAAACGATGGTATTGGTTCATCTGTGACGGCTACAGGCTGTGGGGATGGTAATCGGGGTGATTACTGTGTGGCCTCGAAAACGCGGGAGAACCTCTCGCTTCATCCTCGGCGCTATGTGGAGTATCATGACAACGAAGGTCCTAAAGTGCGTCCATACTCACAAAGCGCACGTTGGATTCTACGAGTCTTATGTCACTCGTTGCCTACATGAAACTGATCTGACCGTATCCGCAAGGCCACGACTCTTTCTTTCTGAGCAACAGAGCATGATCTGGTATTCCTAAACACAAACAGGGGAGACGAACACATTGTCGTTGTCAAGGGAGTCCATATGTCGCTAGGCACCCTTAGTTCGCATAAGAATAGCTTCCACCCTTTTCTACCCCCTATACAATTGAGTGGTGTCAGAAATCCCATAGACTGCTTGGATGTAAGACGCACTCGTTTGAAGGCAGGACTGATCGGAAAGAAACACAGCTCAATGACTAGGATCGAAAAACGAAAAGAGAAGTGATGTGAGCCAACGTACAGTTGATGCACCATTTCGACGTAGGCTTTGAGGTGTTTTTTGGGATCAATTAATTGGGGAAAAAGCTGTCCCAAGACTTCCAGAGGAAATATCATCATAAAGTCGGCGCTTGTTGGATTCTCTCCTCCGGCGAAAAATGCGTTCTCGGGGAGCTTGGAGAGGTGCTCCTCGATCTGTGGAGGTTACGGTGATGTCTTGTCAGGCGAGTGTGGTACCTCCCTCAACTGACGGTGAGGAGAAATTTACCATGTCAACCGAGGCTTCGACCGTCGAAGAGTCCCCGGTCGCAGAGACCGTATTGGTGAGGTAACGAATGAATGGACGAACGAACCAGGGTGCTTGTCCCGCAGCGCGGTTCATTCTGTACTTGAATGTGAGGTGCCCCATCAAAGACCCTTCGGAAAAGTGTGTGTCTGTTGATTCCCCAAGATCAGAAATGATGTCGCATACTACAAGAGTACGCCCACGGATGCATACAATAGGTGTTGACGATGGCAGTGGATTCGCTTGCTTGTAATCTTCCAGTACTATCATACTTCTTGATGATATAATCTGAGCATTGACAGTGGAGTCATATGCGTGCCGGAACAAGAGAAGCGATGACCGCTTTACACACCAACAATGGCACCCGATTCGGCGAGGACGAGATTTCCATCTGTTATTACGGGGGATTTTCCCATGGGGTGCACTGCACGGAGCTCTGGCAGGCGCTCGTCCTGAGGGCAGACGAGGATATTGCTTGATAGTATATGGTATTTCGAGCTCTTCCTGCATATTCGAAGAGGTGCTGTATGTCTGGGGATCAGTATTGGATGTTTTGGAGACCCACAAGTAACCAGAGAATACGTTGAGAGCGAGAATTGCCGAGGTGATGGAGAACAAGGGCTTCAGATTGAACGTTGGACGCCATTCGAACAGTCACCTTGTGAGCGATTTAAAGAAACAGTTTTGATCAAATATCCCTCCACCTCTTTATACAATAAGTGTGAGAAAATGGAGCACAGGTGAACGGGGCGGGGATACCAGTGAATTGATTGGCCATACGAAAATGTCAAAAACAGGCGCGCAGGACTTGGGTGTTGTGACCACTGCTGCATGGATGCACTGCCACAAATTGATTATGTCATCACCATTCTGCGAAAGCAAAGGACGCTGGGGAAAATTTTAGCATTTTGGACTCACATTCATGGAGCGGGATCGATACCCCAGGTGTCACCCTGAGTGGGGGGGGGGGCTTTAATATCCCGTAATGGCAATACTGTAGAGGTATCTGCTCCGATCCCGCCCCGAAGCGTGGATGAGGATGCGAGTGAATGCGTAAACTTTAACCTAGCTAGATTTGATCATGACGTTCATGCCAATCCTGGATTAGATGTTTTAAACTTTTTAGGGGACGTGTACTCCCGGGCCACGCGAGATTCCCATATCTATGAGTGTCAATGGCATTTAGGCCTCTCAGTTAGTATGCTGTAGGAGATTACATACAAACAAAACGAAGGGGAAAAGAGTAGAGGTAAAAAAAAAATACAGGGTACTGTATATGACACCCATAGGAATAATGCTCGCTCTTGGTTCCAATCTCGGGGGTCCCACCGCTAATGACCCGGGGGACACGGGGAGAGGTATAAGAAAGGAAGCAAGCCGAGAACATCCGAACCAAAGGAGGATTAGCAATCGATAAGTTCGTAGAGCCATCCAAAGTAACCGATCGAATACTACCTTTCCCATCCCGCCCGAACAAAGAAAAAGAGAAACGGTGCAGATATTAGACAGTCGCAATCGCAGAGGGGTAATAGATAAATAGTTTGAAAACATGAGAAAAATTGCGTTGTTGAGTGGTCGGAGCACGGGATCTTTGTCGAGGTGACGCGTGGACCCATGGGTATGTTGAGAAGGAACGCAAGACATGCTTTCTTTTGGCAGGTAACCGATACAACAATAGGCCAACAAGGGGTGGTCCGCCTGCAAAGCAAACGGAGGTGTGGTGGTGAGGTGGATACTGAGGCAGAAAAGGCAGAGAGTATGGCTAAGAAGCAACATCATTCAAGTTGCCGAGAGGCTTGGTAGGGCCTCCGTCGTGAGATTGATGTCTTAGTGGGTCGCGTCAGCATTGAAGTATCGAGATCGACGAGGGACTTGGTGAATTTTTGGAGTCTGGAATGGTCGAAGAATGGAGTTGCAGCGATATTTGACAAGGAGATAAGTACGTCGAAACGGGCGGGAGGAGAGGAAGCCAAAGAGTTGATGAATATGTGATGGGTACAGAGGCGACGATCCTCAATACCCGTAGCCACGGCTCTTAGACATGCCTCCAACAGGCTGAACCATTGGGGAAGCATTCAGAGGAGCAGAGACAGGAGGAACAGAAGACCCATTGCGCCCCTTGCTCGCGGAACCACGAGTGGAGGGTGCATTACTTGGGACATGGCCCTCGGTGGACTTTATGTGAGAGTTCCCAGCAATGAGAGCCTCGCTCCGGGCAACACTAACACCCCCGAGCCCACAGTCCCGGTGAGCGACTACAACGGCCGACAGTCGGGTGATCTCCTCGCGCATCGAAACCGTCGTGTTTTGTAGACGCTCGTTTTCAGAGGTGAGATATTCGACCTTGGCTTGTAATTGAGTGAGCCAGGCTTTCTTGCGCTGGCGGCATTTAAGGGCGGCTGTTCATATGGTACGGCGTAAGTCGGAGACACGGTGCTAAGGGTGATGGTGCAAACCTTGTCTGTTGCGCTCGAGGAAGTTTCTGCGCTTCTCCTCTTCCGTTTCGGGCCGTTTCGGACGACTGTCCTCGTGGTCGTTGTTATTGTGATCCCCGTTCTCACTCCCACCGTCGTCGTCCGACTCGCCCTCCTCAGCGCCGCTACCACCGTCCATACTCGTGGAGTCTTCGCTCTTCTTCCTGCCTTTCCGTGGACCCCGTCCCGAACCAGGTGGTGCCGCTCCCCGGGGCTTCTTTGGTGCAGGAGTAGGGCGTGACTCCTCACCTTTCCGCTTCGTTCCGCCCGACCCCCTGGTAGCCTTGCGACTACCGTTGGAGGAGGATGCTTGAGCATGGGCCTGCTGTTGCTGTTGTTGTAGCTGCTGCTGCATCTGCTGCTCCTCGCGTTTCGTTAGTTCTTGGTGTGCCTGGCTGAGGAGAAAGAGACCATTGGCTGCGGTGTGAGCATCATGCTGGCTCGCATAATGTGTAGGAGGGGATGGGGTGGTAGGCGAGTATTTTGCACCATTGGTTTCGGAGGGATGATCTGGGACATGGCTAACGGAAAGTGGGTGGGGATGGTGGTTCGTGTGACCATTGGTACCGTTGCCATTCATGTATGAAGGGGACGACTGAGAGGCATTGCTGGGAGAATTGGCGCCGCTGGCGTTGAGTATACCTGTAATGGCTGAGAATGTGCCTGGCGTGATAGTGGCGGGGGAACTGGAACCATTTCCATTCCCATTCTGGGTGGCGTTTGTCACCATTGCGATAAAGGCAGCCGTATTGGGACTAGGTGGAGGAAAGGAGGTAGGACCACCGATGAGAGGTGTGAGCCCTGTCCTGGAGACATCTGGGGTGAGTCCTGTACGGAGGTTGCTGGGATCGAAGGCAGAATGAGTGCCATGGTATTGTTGAGGCCCAGCGAGCATGGCAGGGGAGAGAGGACCAGATCGGAGAGATCCCTGGAGATTTCCACTGCCGTTGAAGGCCCAGGAGAACTCGTTGGAACCAGAGGGGGAGGCCATAGCTGCGATTGGGGGGAGCGTAGGCTTGGGATTCGCCTGTGGGTCGTCGGTGGCAGGCGCATCTTTGGAGGGTGGTCGGAGGACCTTGCGCGGGGCGAGGGCGGTGGATAGGGGCAAGGGCAGGCGGGTGGTGGGGCTGACTAAAACTTTGCTCGAACGGATTGGACTCGAGGTGGTAGTTTGAGCGGACAAGTGTTGGCTTGTCATCACTGGCCTTGGCGTCGACGCCTGCGGGGTCAGTGACAGCAGCAGTCGAAGGTGGCGGCGAGGAAACCATTTTTTATTTTCTTTCCTCACTGATGACGACAAAGGGAAAACTATGCGGTCACTTGCAATCTCACGTAATATCGGATCATATGCTCTATCTCCGTTCTGTTCCGAGACAGCTCTGCGACAGCAGGCAAGGCCCCAAGGAGGAGAGCATCGAGAGAGTCAGTGGGAGGGAGGATCGGAGTCGGCGGAGAGGGAGTGGAGGGAATACAGCCAGAGAGATGTGGCTGATGGTATCAAGGACAGGGAAACAGGTTACCATTTGAGTATCTAAAGTACATCCCTCTATGCCATCGACAAGTCTCCGAACTTCTCCTGGTAGCCTGGGGGATCGAAGCTATAAGAAACGGGACCGGAGCCACGGGAAGGCAAGCAAATACCTGGGACGGTCCATTTGCCCTTCTTCAGCATCGTCTCGACCGCTTTGCGGATCTCCGGGCGTGCTTCGGAGACTTCGTCCACCTATTCCCATGGGCCACATCATGAGGAATATTCCACACGAATTAGAAGCAACACGACAAACCGTAAGGTCTTCGAACGGGCGGGCTTGCTTGATGTTGTCGAGAGTCGCTTGTAGCTTGGCAAGCTCCTCATCAACCTTTTGCACGGTCAGCTCAGCTTCGGACACCTGCACGTCAAGAACATGTTCATACGGCATCCACAGAATGCCAATGTCAAAGCGAATTCGAATTCCAGGTACATGAATCCAACCCATTCTCATCAACACCTGGCCAAGAAGAGGAATGAAATGGACGTACCGCCTGGGCCTCGAACGCTTCGATTGCCTTGACCTGTGCAGTGACATCGTACGTAACGGGTTTGAATCCCTTTAACAGTTTCTCGGCCTCGTCCACGATGGCCTGATTCTTGAGGGTAGCGCGGTATTTCGCAATGTCTACAGTGAGGGGCTGATTCCTAAGGGAGTCGACCACACGCTGTGCCTCGTTGTGCCGTTTGCGAAAGGCCTGTAAGGAGGCTATCGTCTCTGCACATTCGGGGAAATTTTGCAAAACAATTTCGGTTTGTTCCTCAGGAGTTGCATCCCCGATTCTACAACAAAACAATGCCACACACCCTTTCCGAGACCGAGTGAGGAGTACACACGGGCAAAGTCCTGCAGTGAAGCACCCGGGCTTAGCTATCGTGGTTATTTCATTGGGGCAGAATACACGCACTACCGCCGCAGCCACGGCCCGTTGCGAGGACATCTAAGGTAAGAAACGAGAGAATCTAAGAGACTGCCCTCGGTAATTCGCAGAAGCCATTTGAGAATGGGTGTTACCTTTATTTGTGGTTGTGAGAGATCGGCTGTTCCCGAAATGTCCGAAGGCAAATCTCCGAGCGTACGCGTCCAAAGCTATACGCGTTCCTTCCAACCACAACAAGTAATTAATCGACCATGAGCGCTGCTGGAGGTGGTGGAGCTTACAGGTTTTTGTCTGAGACTATTGTTTTCATGGTCCTCTTGCTAACTCACCTGCCGTGGCGCAGGTAAATTGGCCCTAATGGACCGCTAATGGTCTTAGAGTGACCGTCTCTCCCACCGAATAGTTTCTCCCTGACAACTTTCTCACCAAGTGGAAAGTGAGTGCTAGTATTGATTCCAGTCATTCTGATCCGCTGAGGGCAAATCCCGCCACAAAGGTTGGTCCAAATTGAACATGCACTTGCTGCTGTCAACCAAGGGACTACAAGCCTGGGCATCAAAGGTAATGCGTCGTTGTTAATTGCATTTGGGTTTCCACTTCCATTTCATCACTTGGGCTAACGCCGCGGCGAATCCCCAACGCAGCCACCAACGGAATTGTAATCGCAACAGAGAAGAAGTCCTCTTCGATCCTCATTGACGACAGTATGATTGAGAAGGTCTCTATTATCTGTCCAAGCATTGGATTTGTCTACTCTGGCATGGGTCCGGACTTCCGCGTGTTAGTGTCCAAGGCGCGCAAGTCGGCGCAAGCATACTGGAAGATCTACGGCGAGTACCCACCTACACGTGTGCTTACACAGGAGGTGGCGACTATTATGCAAGAAGCGACACAATCTGGGTATGTGATTTCTCTTACCTGTTTCATGGGTACGATTAACTCAGGTGATTGGGGAATCGTGTAGGGGTGTGCGGCCCTTTGGAGTGTCATTGTTAGTAGCCGGGTGGGATTCGGACCGGGGACCGTCGTTGTACCAGGTGGATCCCTCTGGTTCGTATTGGGCCTGGAAGGCGAGCGCCATTGGGAAGAATATGGTGAATGCAAAGACCTTTTTGGAGAAGCGGTGGGATTTTGTTGCTTATCGATTTCCAATTGCTGAACTAACCTAACGGATTTTGACAGATATAATGATGATATTTCCCTCGAGGATGCGATCCACACGGCCTTGTTGACATTGAAGGAGGGCTTCGAGGGACAGATGACGGAAAAGACGATTGAGATTGGGGTGGTGACTGTGCCTACGTCTGAGGAGAGAGTTGTCCCTGTTGGTGGGCGAGTGAAGCCGACCTTTCGCAAGCTGAGCGAAGAGGAGGTGAGAGATTATCTGGCCTTGTAGGTTTGGCGCTCGTCGGGGCTGCGGCGTTGTGCCATGACGACTCATTGTCGCCGTCGTCGGGGCCCCCGTCACAGCCCTGCATGTAGATCCACCCCGAAGAAAGTAATTGCTGGGATGTTGCCTAATGAGGCGGACTGAGCATTCATTTGATGATAATCAGTTGTGCTTTATAATCATTTATAAGTTTTGTCGTTTTGTGTATTGCACCCAACGAGCGAGGCGCCTTCCCTCTCCGGAGTCTTGGGATTTACCGCACGAGGCAATCAAGCGCGTTCAAAACAGACCCAACAGCCCTCTACGACGGGGGCACAGCGACCTCGAAAGCCCTGTTGTCCTCTTTTCTTGTCGTCCCCCTCTAGTTCCGTTCTTTCGCCGTCAGCTGCACCCTCCATCCCCCATGCTTGAAAGCCAGTCACCGTCGACGGCCATGCCTCCCATCACCCGACAAGGAAGACCATCGAGCCTGAACGTCCTCTTCATCGTGGGACTGCCTGTCTTGCCTGTCGAAAGAAACGCGCAAAGTGCGACGGAGAGTACCCTGTTTGTGGCCGTTGCTTGCGGTCTCAGAACTCCTCTCGCAAGGGTGCCACGGGAGGCGACTGCATCTACGAGAATCCCTCCAAGGTGTGTTCTCCCTCTCACCCCTCGTCACCCTCCGCTTGCGACTCATTTTCCCACGTCTCTTGCAGAGTTCCTTTACCCTCTTCAAGGAGCGTCTCACTGACCTCGAACACAGCACCGAGGCTCTCCATCAGCGTTTTCAAGATTCTCCAGTGTCGTCTCTACCCAACAGCGCTCTCGTACCCCGTGGATCTCATATCAATAGCATGTCCAACAACGTCAATCACACCAACGGAAGCAACAACATGAACAACGACGTAAACAGTGATCAGAGCAACCCTCCTTCTAGGGCCGTCTCCCAGGCGGCGTCCAATTCTCCTGCATACATGACCCCTAGCATCAAGGGCTCGCGCTTCATCCCCTACGTCCCCTCGTACGCCTCTTCTCTTAATCGACCCTCCATCGCTGCCCAGCTCCGTCAGTCAACTCCTGTTGCGCCCTACTTCTTGCCCCTAGAAGTCATGAACAGCTTAGGGGTCGTCCAGCAGCCCCCACGACCTCACGATCAGCGACCTCCACCGATACCCTCATTTTCACAACCCCCCTTTCCTACCGATACCGAGATGGATGGAGACAGCCCACATGCCCTCCAATTACAACATCAGCTTGCAGCACCTTCGTTCCCAACCCATGCTGACCCCGAACCTATCTCATTTGATCCTCTTTCCCTCCACGGGTCGTCCACTCATGGCGGTCCATTCATAATACCAGATTTCCCTTCCAACGTCGATTTGGGTCACCTTGGAAGTCAGCCGCCAAATACCCCCCTTCCCGAGTACACAATGTCATCATCATATTCTTACCCAAGTGTCAACGTTCCGGATCAAAAGCAGCAACAGCATCCCAGTCCATTCTTTGCCGACGAAAACGCCAGCTCCATCACCCCTTACCAATTACCGAAACTGGTGCGCGCGACGACAAGTATAGATCCTTCATGGTGGCAGAACAATGAACCAAGCGCAGAATTTCAAGTCTATCTGTGAGATCATTCCTCATCCTGACTTGGATCACTCCCTTTTCTTTGTAATCGCTAATCTTCTCCGCACAGTATGGATATCTTTCTTAGCCACCGCAGGCAATGTGCGTGCGAAATTCCCGTCGAACGTTTCCTTCAAGCCGTCCAAGGGCCAGTGCGCGATAGACCCCACCCCTGTTTCCTCAACGCTATATACATGCTTGCGTGCTGGTTCTCCTATCCGCACGACCTTCGAAGCTACGAGCGGATATTCCTTCAGCGTACTCGAGAAAGTCTCGTCACTGCGATCGGAACGGGGGACAGGTTACTCAACTATATCCAGGGAGCTGCACTTCTTTCCCTCTACCAGTACGGGAGTGGGAATATGCTCGAAGGGTACAATCAGATCTGCGCCGGTGCGCAGATAGCCATAGTTTGTGGTCTGCATCAGATTCCGTCAGCGGTGTTCAGGGATGCTGCTCCAGCCGAAGAAATGTATACTACCACCTCGTCGACATGGGTGGGCAATTTCCGTCGGACGCCTTTCTTGCTCTCTCCACCCCGTGATGCTGTTGAGCTTGGAGAGCGCATCCATGCTTTTTGGTCTATTTGGATTCTGGATACTAGTGGATGTGCCACGCACGGCCTTCCCAGCATGTTCGACCCAGAACGGAGCGACACTCACATCACGACACCACTTCCTGTTCCCTTGGAACACTACTCAAACGTAAGCTTCACCTTCCTCGTTGAGTTCCGCTCGCCCACTGACATTCCTTCGAATATGTCCAGGGGATGGTGAGCGATGCCACTTCCTCGACGCTGGAAGACTTCTGGGCCAGCGAGGGCATACTATGATGCGCGATGCACCCGTCACTCTACGTATTAAAGCTACCGCAGTCCTTACGGCAGCATGCAGACTGAGCACAATATGGGGAGCCAAAGCCTCTCCAGACCTCAGCGGACAACCTCAGCCGCCCCAAGACCCGCTCAGTGACCCCACCTTCGAGCCTCGTTTCTCACACATCGCACGTACCTCCCAGACGCTCCTCGCCTCCATGCCCCGCTCGTGAACAGTACGAACCTGGGAGGGGAGATTATCGAGGAGTGGTACATGGCGGGCTTGGATCCTGTTATGGTTCATGCGATGACTGTCACGCTTTGCGCGATTGTCCAGCTCCATAATATTACCGCCTCGAGGGATGCGGCTGCGTACGATAACTGCCTGGCAGCGGCGAGGCAGACGGTTGCTATTTCTCGTCAAATTCAAGACCTTGATTTCTTCCAGCTCGATATTATGCTTGGGGTACGCGCCATTTTGACTTGCACGATCTGTAACGCTCAATCTGTATACTAATTTATCCATGTTGGATGTAGATTTGCTGGATGTCAACCTCTCATGTCCTCTTGCGCGATCTCGAACGCCGAAGGCGTAGACGTCAATATAATGAATGCATGGTGATCGAGGAAGAACTTCACCTCCTACATTTCGTTCTCCATAAGCTCGGCCAGGTCTATCCTCTTGTTGGTGCGTGACTTTCTATCGCCGCCATCAGGCAGCATCTCATAGTGTCTGACTGGTTCTGTTAACAGAAATTCAAGCTGAACGAGCTGATACAGCCTTCCGTGAACTCCGATAATCGTTATTTGGATTGCCTCTCGTACCCGTTCCAGCTGCAAGCCCTTCAGGTCATACACGTTCGATCGTAGCAAAAATGCCGTCACGAGTTCTGCCGCCAAACCCCAAATGTCCATCTACATTCGTTCACCCCTATCCTTCACGCCGCGTTCCCCACTCGTGTGGCTCCTTCCTTCCATCGTACCTACGAACATATACTTCCTCTACATTCCACTGTTAGCGGTCCTTATTTCGCCTTTTACTCGACACCCTGTCTCGTGTACATTTATGTTCTGTTTTCTTTCATCTTATCGGGCAACCATTCATCAACACCTATTCGTCTATCGCCAACACCCTCTTATTATCTCGTTTGTGTCCATTCCAAACTAGCTCCCCGTTCAGATCCAGCAGATACACACGGTGTACGTAGTGAAATGTAGGGGGAGATCTTCGATGAGACTTCACGACTACAATGTCAAGGATACAGTACCAACCATCCATTAGCACACCGGAAGAATGGGGAAAGAAGTGCACTTACTGCAGTACTTTCATTCTGAGCCGCTAGACTGACGAGCTCGCGGAACTCTTTGCTTTCCTGGACGTTGATCAGTCCTTCCATCGCACTCGCATCTTTGCCGAGCATCTCGACATCCAAGACCATCTGCATGCGTATACGAGCTTCGTCGCGGCCTTCCTGATCGTTCTGACCACTCGCATTCGATGATGAACCAAAAAGCATGAACGTCGAGCGCTTTCCCTTCTTGTATCGCCTGATCGAATCCTCAGTCTTCTTCATCCCTGCGAGGTAGGACGTGTACTTGAAAACGAGCGCTTTGAAGACCTCTTCAGCGAGTAGGGAGCCAAAGTCTTTTTTAAGTGGAAAGCCTTCTCCGTCGACGTCGAGCAGGAATTCGCGCAGTGGACGGAGGATGTTGGGTACGAAATAGCTCGGTTCGGTGGGGAGATCTAGGTTCCGGCTGCTCATCGCTCGATATTGAGATGGGATGGATCGGACAAGTTGGAGAGGCTCGGAGCACCGTGTGATGAGAATTGCGATGATCTGTGTACAGAGAGGCGGGACCAAGGTAGTGAAGCGATCGAGCGTGTCACGGAGAATATCTGCAGGTTTTGGCATGATAAGTTCAAGAGATACGTTCAGGAAGGGGCCAGAGGACTTGCTTTGGGAGATGGCTCGTCATCCAGTCGTGTGGTGACTGGCAACAAGACGCTTATCTGGTTCGAATAAAGGTAGTGCATCTTGCTCTCCAATGTACGAATGTCTGCTATTGCATGTGCAAAAGCACGGAGGTGGAATCCTCTATCGCTGTGTCTTCAGGATTTGCAGTCTAGAAATAATAGGTTTGGCAAGGTCCGCATTCATCTGGCAACAAATAGGCCTGCCTTTTCTGCCGTTGGAGATTGTGCTGGACTCTTCCGTGCTGGTAGACTCGCGTCTAGCCACGTTTGGTATCGGCTTAATATCTACTTCAAATGTATAAGCTCGCAATGTCACCAGTATGGAAAAATGTTAATCGCCCACTTGTAACGTGAGCCGCCAAAATCGGTGCCCTAATTCTGGGATGAAAACACCTGACGACCAACACATGCTTATGGCGGCGAAAACAGTCTGGCCCTGAGATGTGGTGAATCCGCTTGCGCCTTTGAATAATCCTCATGTTAATCGCACAATTCTGTTCCAAATTGCCATGCAACCCACCTTCAGAGGAAGAGTCTGAAGGTGGATGTGATAGTGAGTCCTCAAGTTTCCCTACGATATCCTTCCACCGTAGCTGGAAATACACTGGAAGCTGCCATCGCCGCTCGAAGGATTTGTATATCCGATGTGATCGCATGGATGCGACAGCACTTGCAGTGGGGGCAATATGTTCCAGTGCAATCAGAAAATCATGGACAATGGTGTAATTCTAGAGTTAGATATTAGGGAACCGTCACCAGAGTGAAAGTCAGTGTCTGACAGAGAGATCGAGGTTTGAATCCAGACTCGTACTTTCTGGAACTCATCCGGTCGCCCAGCAGCAAATATGGTGCTGCCTAATTCGTCCATAATCGCTCGCGCGATTTCGGCCCACAATACTCTCCCAATGATGTCGAAACCATCATCGTTCCCGTCATCGTTTCCCACCTTCTCTGCCACATCTTCCCCCATTCTGGAAGACGAATTGGCTATTCGTCCTTTGTAGCGCTTGTATGACCGTGCTGAATTCACACGTTCAGCGAAATCTACGAGATGCCGACAGTCACGCTGGATGAAGCTCAGAATGTTATTGAAAAGCTGGACGAGCGGGTCATCCGTGTTCGTCTCTAATAGGGCAATCTGTCTACGTTCATCCTCGAGATCTCGGCCATTATGATTTTGAAGGGATGGTGGGTGTAGAGAATGACTAAAGTAGGTATCGGAGACAGTATATGGCGTGTATGGGGTCGTAGGTGTGAGGAAGTGGCCGTTCTGACGAGGTGGGGAATTAAGAATAGGGGTGCGTGGAAGAATGGGAGATAGGGGAGCGGATAAAGCTCCGGAATGAATCGTCTGCAACAAGTCGCTCGTCAGGGGGCTCTCAGTGCGTGCGGACGGAATATAAATAACCTTCTTGACAAAAGGCTGAACAAGATCCTGACGAATAACGTCCTCGGCCGAATCCCATTTTCTTAAGGTGTCATAAATTTTGAGGCATTCTGCCAGTTCGACGGTATTGCGGGACCGCGCTGCAGTGGACAAGTCAGAGGCGGAAGACGTGAGTGACATCATGGCAGCCGAAAAAACAAGATCCAAATCTCGAGAGAGTGTGGACTCGATTCGGTCCATTCGCTGTGGCCAAACATCGACATGAACGTTCTTAGTTTTCGGTTAGGACAGAACCGACTTACTTTTTGCAATTGATTCACAAACTCGCATTGCTCTTTTCTTGCTTTCTCGGTATGATATAGTAATTGATTATACTCTGCGGCTATTCGGGCTAGATGCTTAGCTCGACCAACGGGTGAGCTGGGGTGAGAGTGAAAAACAAGTAAGTATCAAGCCCATGATCAAGAATAATAACACAAACCGATGTTCGTCCATCTCTTCATCAGCACCATTCACACGAGGAATTGAATGGTCAACCACGCCATTTATGTCCCGCAGGCCCATTCCAGCGTAATTGACGGCATTCGTGGTGGAATCCTCAGGCGAAGCAATTAAAAGCATGCTTTCCAACCTTCCAACTAGATCAGAAATTTTCAAGAGGAGGTGCAAGAGGCCCTGGGCGGACCCGAAGGCTTCAACACTCAGACTTTCAAGTATTACAGGGGAAGTCAGACCTTCTCTTCACGAAGGACTGCACGTTCATTAAGCTTTCTTTGCACTGTTTGTTGGATCTCGAATAGATCTGCTCGAGATTTCTTCCAATGGCGTCCAACGGTGTTAACAACTGTTGATCACACGCAACGGAATTTTGCATACATTAATCTCACCCTTGACAAGGGCAAGTGGGGACTGTAGACGTTCAAGACGGGGCCCTTCGCCGCGGAGCTCAGCCCTCAAGCTAATGAAAGCAGCATAATCGTCATTAATGAGTTGTACGAGCTCTTCCTTGAGGTTCGCGAGATATTGTCGAAGCTCGGTACGCAAGTCTGAAAGCAAAGTATTCGGTCTGCTGAGGAGGAACGCATCGACGTTGAACGGAACCGATGAAGAGAGGAGAGGATGGTCGTGTGAAAGAGGAACTAGCACTGGCAGTTCATGACGTCCCGACGGGATGGAACCGTTTCCTTGATGACCGCGTGTTGCCTCCCGGAAAGCAAGATCATCCGCGAGTCGGTCAAGTTGATACGGGTCGGGTCCCTGACCTGAAGTCGCGTTCATGCTAACGTCCACCATGGCTGCTCAATCGGAAAATGCCGAGTCTACGTTGACGATGCACGAGCCGTCCTTCACTTAGTACCAGCCCAATAAGAGTTTGTATGTACTGTAATACACGTGGGGGGAGGCAAGACAAGAACAAGTGTGGGAATTTTGGAGGATTTTGGCCACACCTACAAACTAACGCAAACCCAGATCATAAAATCATCGAATTTTTCAACGTCTGATGCCTCTTACAGGGGCACCAGCACCGGGGGTCCTCCACGCCCACGTCGAGCTAACAAAAGGGATGAAATGTAAGCCCTAACTTCGAACAAACTAAGAAGAAGCTATTACCGTTGGCTGAGAAGAGAAGCAATAAGGCGGGAAAAAAGCCAAGAAGATGCGATTAACTGAGGATTCAGATTCAGAACATATTTCGGGGAACGAACCTCGCATGATGGTGGCCCGTCCACGTGCTGTTCCAATGCCTCGTCCACGCATTGCATTCGCTCCCACACGTTTGAACCTGTATTATTAAAGCTCAGAGCAGTGACTCGTCGCTGACCAGAGCTAACTGAAGGGGCCCACATTGGGGCATTTTGAAGCATATCTGGTACAATAAAGAACCTGATCATGCTCCCACGGATGTACACTTGATCAAGTTGGGATACCCGGCCGTCGCGCCCTGTCACAGTAATATCTTTAAGCGAAACGTTAAGAGAGTCCTCGGCTGGTCGACAGCGCTGGAGTTAGTGTTGCGTGTCACACTGGAGCCAAAAAAAATGACGCTCAGTACCATCGGCTAGTTTCCCCCGAAAAAGCTGGCCCGACTTCAGCTCCACTGTAATGACGTGTCCCAAAGATTCATGAAGCAATTTCACAGGCACACCAAGTGAGCTTGCCATGGTGGTGAACAGTACAATATCGATGGCAATGTTCCGCGGCAACTCCCTGCGGCATTGTACACTGAATTTTGGCCTCTGCTGAGCCACTTCAAGTCCCTTCAACCGTAGTACAAACCTGACCGGACTGATGAATGGACCAGCGCCGTCATTTGCTGGAGGCTGGGAAACTTTAAGTGTACCGTTGACACCATGGGTGTAAGTTCGACAGTTGTAGTATTCTAATGCCATTTAATTTTGATTCCTCTCATAGCGCAGATGTGCTTCGCTCACTTGGGTTTGAGCAAATGACACCGGTTCAAGCAAGCACAATTCCACTATTTATGAAACACAAAGACGTTGTGGTAGAAGTAGGTCACTAGTGACTTCATCTCCACATGTATTATTGATGTTCTCGCTGTCTTCCAGGCTGTTACAGGATCTGGAAAGACGCTCGCCTTCGTATTGCCCATCTTAGAGAAAATTATATCCAGGGGTCCTCTCCGTAAGAACGATATTGGTGCTCTGGTTATCTCTCCTACGAGGTGAAGAATCTCTTGTAGCCTATCTATTCTTAGTCTTTCCGCCTTACACACCTATTTCAGGGAACTCGCCACCCAAATCCACGCCGTATTCGAGCTTTTCCTAAACAACCAACCAGACTTTCAAGATAGAAGCGAAACAATTCAAGACCCTCTCTCCTCTGAATCCCCTTCTGTACCACCTCACTACCCTCTTCCACTTCTTCTTGTCAGTGGCACGGAGTCGACGCCTTTAGAGGACGTCAAACGATTCCTCTCTTCTGGCGCGGATATAGTTGTGGGTACGCCAGGAAGGATCGAAGAATTCTTGCTCAAAGGAGGCCGGAACTCTGTAAATGTCAAGGAATTGGAAGTACTCGTTTTGGATGAAGCTGATCGGTGAGTTCCCAATTGCATACTCGGATCCCTGTTCTTTCTTTTGTGTCAACTCCTCGCCAATCAAATCTCACATTTTACTAACCTTCGCCGAAAAAAGACTTCTCGATCTTGGATTTTCCGCCTCACTCACCCGGATACTCTCACATCTCCCCAAGCAACGCCGGACTGGGTTGTTTAGCGCAACAATGACAGATGGTTTGTCTGAGCTGGTTCGCGTCGGGCTTCGTAACCCAGTGCGGATTATCGTCAGGGTCGAAGCCAAACGCAAGGTGATAGCCAGCGCTGGAATGAAACGGAAGGCTGGTGATGGAGATGAAGGTGAAAATGGTGATATTTACCAAACGAGTGAAAGGAGAACGCCTGCGAGGTGAGTTTATAACCCCGTCTCCGAGAGTATCCTTTACGAACCAGCTGGGTTTCTTAGTCTAGAGCTTGCTTACATTTCATGTGCCGCATCAGAGAAGATGCTGCAACTTATACGCCTACTGCGGCAAGAATCATTTGTTGCAGGATCGTCGCGATTTATTGTGTATTTCGCGACGTGTGCGGCCGTAGATTATTTCTATCGAGTTAGTTCACGCACACCGGATGATGGATGTGATGGGTGCTGATTTTCTTCCGTAAGGTCTTATCGCAGCTTCCCGTTCTCCAGTCATTCTCCCTTCATAGTCTTCATGGTCACCTCCCACCCCATAAACGCACTCTAACCCTCCAAAAATTCACCACACATCCAAGCACGGCAGAGTCACCTTCGGTGCTACTGTGCACCGATGTTGCAGCCCGCGGCTTGGATTTGCCTGACGTAGATATTGTGGTCCAATTCGATCCACCTACTGATCCCAAGGCTTTCAGTCATCGAGCTGGACGGACGGCGAGAGCAGGGAAAAGGGGGAAAGCATATGTCCTCCTTTGCGAGGGGCGCGAAACCGAATACGTGGGTGGGTGATCTTTCGACACTTCCCAATGGCACAGAAATCTCAATTCATGTGTTGCTTAGATTTATTGGCTGTCCGCAAGGTTCGTCTCCGTGAGCATGGATTTATTGGCGACGACGGAGACGGTTCAGCAAGGCTCGGCGGGCCCTCCGCGGAGAGAATAAAACCCGATCCCAATGTATGCACTCTGATGCGTGAAATGCAGAACGTCGTCGCTAAAGATCGGGGCTTGCATGAGAAGGTTTATCTCGAAACTTTACATTTCACGCATTAGTGTACTCATTGAACCATTACTTGGATTGTGCACAGGGCACAAAAGCGTTTGTCTCGTTCGTTCGTGCATATTCAAAACATGAAGCATCCTACATTTTCCGCGTCAAAGATCTGGATCTCATTGGCGTTGCTACATCGTTCGGGCTCCTGCGACTGCCCAAAATGCCAGAAATGAAGGATCGTGATTCTCAGAAGTCAGCCTGGGTCGACTTCGACATTGACGTGAGCTCGAAATTCGAACCCTCTTCTCTTGGCTTTAAAACTGATGTAATGTAAACTACTTTTTCCAGTGGAGTACCTTTGGATATTCAGACAAGGTACGAGAAAAGCAGCGACAGACTGCGGTGGGTCTCCCAGCGAAATCCAAAATCGATCAACAACTGGCTCGGCGTGCGAAGCAGCAACAAAATGCAGCGTGGTCTGACAAGACTGCCGCTCGAGAAACTCGCGACCTGCGGAAAGAGAAGAGAGGCAGGAAGCGAGAATGGTTGAAGAAGAATCGCGTGGAGCCGGGAGATGGTGCAAGGCCCGGTGTCGCTGCGGAATCTCGGGGGGCTGGTAGTGATTGGGATGATGGTGAGAATGACTGGAAAGAGCTTCGGCAAGAGGAGCGGCGGGAGAGAACGGCGAAGAAGAGATCTGTTCAGCCCCCGATTGCAGAATTTGAAGGTGTTCTGTCATAAGATTGGGACTCAACTATCGCTTGCACAGTTCTAGCCGTTCTAGGTGGCTACTCTGGAACGCTGTGCTGTAAGCACTCTGTTCAAGTGGCAAAGGAGCTTCGCCCGACACGATGGGCCATTCTAGACACTTCTGCACATGAGAACCCCTCCGATGCCTTGAATCTCACTAACTCTATACACCTTTGGATTCTGACTCCATGAAGCAGCAATGTAATGCACCTCCTTCTCATCCTAGGTGGAAACTTGAATGACGGAATTAGCTCGACTACATGGTCATCCCACCCTGAATAATGTGTGGTACGCCCCATCGACTGAAGGACTTCTCATCCAAGATGTGAATCCCACACGGGACCGCCCACAATGGGATGTGTCTAGGCCAGGGACGTGACATGTGAATACGAAACTGAAAAATGAAGACCTGAGACAATAACAATTATAGGGGCATTGTGCTGGGACTCAGGGGGTTTCTAACAATGTCGCGATTGGAAACATGGAACAGGGGCCCAGGTCGCGAAAACGGGATAATCAGTGATGCTATATGTAAATTGCACCCAGCACGCATGACCCTAGAAAAGAGTGGGATGCCCTCGTACATCAAGATTAATTCCAAATGCGGATGGGTGCTCAAGAGGGGCGATTGTCAAATAACGTTGATCGAAGGAGGCGATCATATGGCCCAAGAAACTGATTCCAGGCAAGATGTAGCAACACGTTTCTATGGCTTGCATATCCCGGGACACTCACAATTATCAATGTTTTTCCCCTGAATCCCTATTTTGGAGATAGGAATGCTTCTCTTCTCTCTTCGGTTTCATATTGCAGAAGGACGCATAGGAATTGACGACGCAACTTCCATAAGATTCTCTCTGGATGACCCCTTGTTGGTGTATGGGCGTTGGGTCAGTATGTAGTTGGGAAAGTCGGCAACGCCTCAGAATCCTATTCTTCGGAGGCGACTTTAGGGACGTAATTCCTCCCCAATCCGAATAGCCAGCTGAAAGACTGGGTCTAAGCAGAAGAGAATCAAATTATCGGCAAGAATATCAATCGCTCGGGCGAGAGATGGTCCTTCGAGCCTCATTCAGTGGATTCCTTCAAAGCGAAATCGATATCGAAAGAGAACGGGTGGGATCCCGGTTCCATGTTACCAGGAAGTAGAGATCATTTACACAACCATCTGCAGACAGTCCTCTTTTTTGACGATGTTGAGCTACAGCAATTCTGCGAAAGCTGGGGTAGTCCATGAGCCGATGGGGAAAAGACAATCAAACGAGAACGAAAACCTATCACAAGCACGAGCTCGAGAGCATAGGTGAACATAAAAACATTGTTGGAACCGTTTGGATCAACAATTTCGGAACTTCATAGTCAACGATCGCTATAAGGGAGAATCCCCAGACGTATCTTCAGACCGTCTGCGATAACCCTGCCCGCGGCCCAAAACAGTTCCTCATGTAAAATCATATATGAATCTACAGAACATATAATGTTACTCAAACGCGACCCAATCGATTCACCACTTGGTTTGGACCTGCTTCCATATCTTCAGAGCCCGTACTAATGCTACGAGGGAAATCAATAGCGTTACTGGTAGTCCATTAGACTATGACGCGGATCCAACTCAATTTTCATCTTCGACATCAACTTCTTTAACCCATTTTATGCACACCGTTTGTTCTGCGCTCCCACCATTGTCTTTCCTGCGGGAAGGTTTGGAGATCGTACGGCTCTTCACCTTCTGGTGGCTTTTGTACCTTTTCGATGGCCTCGCGTCTACCCCACTGTCGGAATCCTTCACGCCCACCATTTCCTCAGGTTTAAGTAAGGCTGGCAATGGCGAGCGCGACGATGCAGCCGAGTCTGAGACCACCACCCATCGGATATGATACGCCATGCGAATGTGTGAAAAGACGTGCAACAGCGACCCTGCATCAGTGTTTCCCATCAATTTTAGCGGATCTTTGCACCCTGAATCTGGTCCAGCCGTCTTTGCTGGGAGCGGGGAGGCCAGGAATTTGGCTAGCAACAAAGCAATAGCGTCCGATTCAGGAGAGACTCTTCCGCGGAAGCGCCCAATTCGAGGGTTGGGAATTCAAACAAACCAGCAAGAAGCCCTGTTTAACATTTCGTTAAGATTCTCGAGCGACGTGCCGTGGGCAACCTGAGGCCAAAGATTTCACAAACCTTTTTCGGGCCATCGAACCAGGAGGAACCAGCGCTCGTTCTGTATTCGATAACACTTACCGCGGAAGATTCTTCCCTTGCCTTCTTTTTCCCAATGTTCATCAGATATCGCGTGACCGCGGTCGAGTTATCAGGGAAAGGCTCGCACATTGTGCACAAATCTTCAATATCAGTATTCTCGCGTTCTACGATCTTTCCCTGTGGAGTAGATGAGAAATTTATGCGTCTGGATATGGCGGATAAGACAAACTTCCGATAATTGGTACGCAGTACAACCCTTGTTCAGAGGGCAAGCTCCGTAAGTGGGATTCGTTGGCTTGCAGACCGTGCTGCCAAGCTCTATTAAAGCCTGATTGAGTGCACCGGCCCGATCTATCCCAGCCACAAGATCGTAGGCCACTTTCCGGATGGCTTCGAGGGGCGCCTTTGCGTTGGAACCTTTGAGGGGCGCGTGAATCGCGAGAAGACGGCTCAGGAGGCGCTGGACACTGCAAGGCTGCACTCATTGAATACAATGGAACACACCGCTCCTGTAATAATAAAAGAACGAAGTAGTTAGGATGGCAGCACTTGTATCAAAGAAAAATAAACCAATTCCCTGCGTGTAACGGCCAACCCCTGGGAGCTGTTTCTCCATAGATGCCCCGGTACGCGGGACTCTATCGGACAACACTGCGGCAAAAAGTCACTCAGCGCGACTATAGTATCCTAAGCCTTTCAACCTTTGATTAACATCTTCAATGGTGGTATTTGACAACACTTTGACGGTGGGAACGCGTCCATCCAGCGATTGTGATATGGTAAAACAGTCGTTCCGTGGGCTCTCATGATCATTAGTGACAGGTAAAGTGACCCATTATATGGGCACAAACATTTGAGTCTGTTGTAAAGTGTTACGACCTTAAGTCAGATATAAAATGGAATCCAAGTTGTAGTCCGGGGCACGAGGGCAGTGAAGGAAGAAGCGGAGACCGCCGAAACTTTGCTTCCGCTTCGTTGTCGACCGTGTCTCGACGGACTCGCTGTGTCTGCCAGCGGAGGCCTTGAGGGAAACCCTGCTTCTTGTCTTTTCGCTTCCCACCCTGTTGATGATGGTATGGTTTTTGTTGGCGCCTAGTCGTGAGTCCCACCAGCCCATCCCGTGCCCGCCTCCGCACAGTCGCGTCATGTCGCATCTGCACGTGATGCACTTACTTTCAGAGTCATCGGATAGCTCTATTTTGGACTTTGCCGATCCACGATAAGACTCGGTTCCGGATCAGAAAAAAACCGTTGTGACCTGTGACATGACCTAAGGTCGTAAACACTACAGTAATTTTGGATAAGAGTACCTCGTATGCTCGTTGCGTCTGAGCCTCTCCACTTATGTAAATGTGTATTGGAGAGGCACCCTGTTTTTGTGCCAGTCAAGCGACGAAACTCAACGGCGCAATTGACATTCTTCACCATCCCTGTTTTCTATTTGAATAGTAGGCGGCGACTTTCCCGTCTCAAACCGCTGATGACAGTCTGGGAAGGGATCCTGTGGGAAGTTTCTCCTCTGATCCGTTGAATATCGTCGTTGGTTGACTCGGAAAGCACGCAGAAGGGAGTCTTGCAGGTGGGAGATCCTCTGATATCCGCGGTACGCCAAACTCTTCATGATTTATTCGTATCGCTCATTGGGGCGGCCGAGAGGAGCCGAGCGGAGTGATTGGACCGATCTAGCCGCCGAAAGTACCGCAGATAGACGCCTTGTTGGGAAAGGAATCGGGGTCTATCTGTCGTGCTCAATAAGATGCAATACACGGTCCATCCACTTTTTTGTCTACCCAGAGTCATCGGAGGCATCATACTTGGAGGCAAATGAGGCCCGTTATCTGTGGATTACGCCGGTGCCAAATCCCGTGTAAAGACAAGAGTTCAGAATCGGTCTGTATATTTCTGGGTTAATTCTATCCTCGTCGATTCTGGCGGGCGGTATAGGGGTAACGTAACGTGGGTAAATATTGCAATCTGTCGAGGCCCCCAAGAATCATCCGGTCTCCTATACTGTTCAACTTGGCATTTGGTTCTAATAAATTGAGCTGATGTGTAGCACATCTAAGCTTCCATTTCCTCCCCCGATCCATCCCCTCTTGGTCCATCATGGAGACAATCAAAGTCACCCACGTCCACGGCCACGCCTTCGGTGGTTCGTTCCTTGGTACCCTCCTCATCGCTTTGTCAATCTCCTCCAGCATTAAAGATGGGCACAACGGCGCTGAACTAATCTATTTGGCAGATGCTTCGGTGTCCTTACTATCCAGACCTCTAGCTATTATCATGCGTTCCCGAATGATGGAAGGCGGGTGAAACTGACGGTAGGTCTCCATATTCCCTTGAAATGTATCATCGCCCATTACCTATCCTTTTCTCAGGTGGCCTTGTTATGGTGAGCATCGTACACACTCATCTTCTGAGGCATATTCCTCATTTTCCATTGTAAAGGACTTTGGAGGGTCTCCAACTGTGGGTATTCCCTTTGCTGTGCTCTTCAACTGTTTCTAAGAAATGCTGCGGAGACTTACTGTTGTCTGCCACTATGTGCATTATACAGTGCATTCTCTACGCAGTCGTTATATTGGCGGTTTGTCGGAAGGTACCATAATCCTTTGACTCTGAAGTCGGCGTCGTGGTGCGTATCGCCGGTATTCCCTATTGACTCCCTCTACCCATGAAATCATTGCATATTTATAGGGAATCTGCAATATATCCACTTAACGTAGTGAGTACCGAGTCGGTTCTTGTTGTGGATGCCCTTATCTTTGTCTTGGCTTTGGCGCTTTCTACTTCAAGGCCTGCTTGTCATTTATTGTGCAGACATTCTTTGCGTATCGCCTCTATTCTTGTAGGTCTTGCAACATATCCTCGCCAGAGAAGCATTGTATTCATAATCTCCCTTGATTTCCATAGTGAGCGCCAATCTCTATGCAGGAATGCTTGTGGTATGTTGTGGCCCTGATGCTGTAATAGATCAGTCTGAAACCCATGCATTATGACACTGTAGCAAGTCCTTGTGTTGCTTCAGTTCGGTTAGTCTTTCCCAATTACCATCGCTTTCCGATGTGCTTCTTCCGTCTTATTCCTCCCGCATTAGGATTCAGCGCTGGTTAGTACTCATCTTCTCATATTTCGATGGACCGTGACTCGTTGTACTCCGATCAAATCAATCTTTTGGCATACTGCAGCAAATACCATCAAATCGTATGCATCCCTGTATTCTCTTCAGCAAGGCCCCAGCTAACAACTTGTTGGTCTGATTCGGCTGTATCTCTCACTGTTGTAGTATTACGATGCTAGGATCTCGGGTGAGAGTCAAGGAGACCCCGTGGCTCATTGAAGCATGGCTCACTACTCAAGTGCGTTTTGGCCGCAATCTCTCTGCCCTTGTTTCTAACACACACTCTCTTGCCTTCGTTGATACATGGTGTGATTATGTGGTTTTCAGGCAATCACAGATATTGTGATTGCAGCATTTATGTGTCTCTTATTGCGACGTCGGCGGACCGGGTTCCAGAAGTGCGTATCCCAATGGATTTTTGATGTATTAAATGAGCCCCTTAGTCTGCTTAATCGTCTCACGCGTCGTTGGGTGGCACAGGACTGATTCAGTACTCAAGCATATGGTATTGTACACTATTAGTACAGGCTTGGTCACTAGTGTTCTCTCGTGTATCTGTCTTGCGCTGGTGCATTTCGGCAATTCCCTTTCGTTTTTCAGCGTGATAATTCTGATGCTGGACTAATTATGAGGACAGTTTGCCAAATACAGGTACAGACCGTACAGTATTGGTGTACTTGTTATCAGCATAGTAGGTTACTCAATTTTTCAGCCTCCGGCTCGCTTGAGAATGAGGATACTTCTATACAAGACTAATTCCTTGGTTCTGTTCTAGCCACTGGGTGGGGTCTATTCCATCAGCATGCTCACCAAGTATGTCCCTATAATATGTCTCGTTAGGAGTGCGATGCTGAACCACTTAATTTCATGTTTGGCCTTGCAGTCTACATATGCGAACGAGACTGCGGGCGAGGCTCGATACACAAAGCCCTCTTGAACTTACTGCCTACTTGATCACAAAGAGAATCGGGGAGAACGTAGGGGATCCTGGAAATGTCCGTTACAATGCATATATCGTGACCTTGCTGGTCATGATATCAGGGGATGGGCAATGCTAATCGACGCTTGTTCGTTTTTTTAGGAAGAGAGGTTCCAGGCTACAAGAAACGTTACTGGAGAAGTAGCACGCAATGATGTGGACATAGACCCCATGGTTCGTATTGGATGTCCCCTACATTTGTCATGGTGTTCAATGATCCGCTTTCTATTGTCGTTAATCTCATCAGAATCGTGATACAAAGGATCGGTTTGCTGCGGGTGTTAAGGATACGGCGGCCGGCGCTCCAAGCGCCCGGCATTTGCCACTACCTAACCGGCGGTCCCTCGAGTGGCAGCCCTAGTGGCTCGGGACGCGACCCTTAGTCTTGCCACACAATAATCTCTATATACACGATAGACACGCCCATAGTGCGACAACCTGCCCCGGTTCATCGTACTATCGGCAAGGCCGCCTGTCTTCCCCTTCCTCTAATAGACTAATAAACCAACCTGCCCCGGTTCGTCGTCCTATAGTTCTCTCAGCGGGACCTGAACCCAAGGTTTCGCTGTGACCCCAGCAGTCTTGAGGAATGTTACCTTGCATGCGTACAAGTAGAGATATTCACCCTCCTTTAATCACAGGCACCCCTTGCGACGAATCCTTAATGCAACACTTCTTTTGTATGTAATTTGATCCAGGCTTTCTTTCCGCTCTATCCTGACGACTTCCTCTCAGGAAACAATGAGCACGACCAGAACCAGGTGTTTCAATGGGTGTTGGCCAGCAACTTGCGTTGGACCCCGGAACGGGGCTCACAGAACTAATTACTATCTTAACAAAATCAGATTATTACCCTAATGTGATATGAACCAGAACAATCACTTTGAACAAATTGTAAGCCCAAGAAAGCATGTACAGATTCTTGAGCTATCTGGCGAGTCTGGAACCTGAAAAAGACGACCCCGGGCCCCCTTGGACTCGAGCCGACGTAACGCAGAGCAAGGCGAAGGAGCGGAGTAGAATGGCTAGCAGAGGATTCAAAGCGTCCGAGAGAATATCTCCGACACTTTTGACGTGGCTCAGTACCCCTAATTGCGTAGAACCCCAGGCCGTAAAACGCACTTTCTTGACTCGACGACTCAGAGTCATGCTCCGCACATGTGGATGTGCTCTGAATATCATCAACTCCGCCCAATGAAGCAGCGGGAGAATACGCTTTGTTCTGATGCCATTTGGAAACTTGAATGACGGAATTAGCTCCACACTACGGTCACCCTGCTCTGAATAGTGCATAGTACGCCCCATCGACCGAAGGACATCTCATCCAAGAGGTGAATTTCACACAGGACCGCCCAACTCTGGAAGGGGTTGTCTAGCCCTATTACAGTACGTCCTGGACGATTCACGTCACCTATGGGATGTGTCTAGGCGCCAGATGTGAATGCAATAACCCAGAAATAACAGTGTGAGACAATCATCAGAGGCATTACCTGGATCCTGAGGATGCCGGCGTTGAAACATCGAACTGGTCCCAAGGGCGCGAAAAGGGAATAATCAGTCACACTATAAACTGTACCCAGCGCCCATACCCCGAGAAAAGAGTCAGATGTTCGTACGTCAACATCAACTCCAAATACGGATGGGCCGAGACCCAACAGAGGTGATTGTCAAATAATTGTGAGACGACGCATCGAAGCCAGGAAGGTGTTCATATGGGCCCAAGAACTAATCCCAGGCAAGACGTTTCTACGGTTTGCACCCAGGGAAACTCACAATTATTAGTATTTCCCCCTATTTTGAAGGACAGGAACATCCTCTCCAAGCGTCGTTCCGGTTTCATATTGCAGGAGACACTAGGAATTGACGACGCAACTACCATAAGGTTCCCTGTGGGTGTCCCCGTGTTGGGGTATTGGCGTGTAATTATTGGAAAAAGTCGGCAACGCCTCAGAACCCCTATTCGTCGGGGGCGACTTTAGGGACGTATTGTGATTCCTCCCTAACAGAATAATCAGCTGAAAGACTAGGCCCAAGTGGAAGAGAATCAAATTATCGGCAAGAATGATCAAGCCTCCGGGCAAAAATGGTCCTTCGAGTCTCATTCGGTGGATTCCTTCAAAGCGAAATCGATATCGGGCGCAAAGGATAGTAGGACGATTAATGGTCACTGGTTGAGGGCAGGACTGATATACGCGGGGCCGGGGAGTAGGAAGTGTAGGTACACACCTGTCCCATTTTCCTCGTTACGTCACTCTGGATATCAATCCTACAGACTTGAGCTTCTAAGCATTGAAATTCTGCCACGGATGCTGGCTTGTGTTTTCCCAACCATATTATCCTGGACACCTCGGGATGAAATTCTCCTATCAATCCGAATAAGCGCACCATACCAAGAGGCCCGCACCTACAGTCCGGTGCGCAAAAGAAGACAGTGATGATGATGTAATCCATACAGAGGGGCACGTGTGCTTATGTAAAGAGCACGGGAAGGGTCTTTCTAGTCTCATCGAAGGTCCGTGTCATGGGGAACCCTAGTACGGCCCTCGGAAAAAGGAAATCTACGCGTCCTATTATTTTAAGCTCCGATGAGGAGGGAACCGACAAAGCACGCAAAAACGAGGACTCGAATTCAACATTCAAAGACGCGACACCTTCGAAAACACACCGAGTCTCATCTGAAAAACGATTCACGAAGCTAGCGCGTCTGAATTCCGTCAACGACGCCTTGACGGGGAGGTCGAAGACCCCACGTCCTCTCCATTCTATTGCTCTGCACTCGGCGGCATCTGTTCTACTGCTTCGCGATGATCTCCTTGCGTGGTATGACAAAGTCAAAAGTATCCGAGGGATGCCGTGGAGGAAAGATTATGACTCGCAACTAAGTGGAGAGGCTCAGACGCAACGAGCATACGAGGTATTAGTGTCTGAAATTATGTTACAACAGACTCAAATGTTCGTGCCCATATAACATGCCACTTTACCCATGGCTACTAATGGGAGCTCACACAGAACCACCGTTATACCATACTACAATCGCTGGATGGACGCGTTTCCTACAGTCAAAGCATTGTCGAAGGCTACCATTGAAGATGTTAATCAAAGGTGGAAAGGCTTAGGATACTATAGTCGCGCTGCGCGACTTCTTGCTGCGTCACAGAAGGTTGTAGGGGAGTTGGACGGTAGATTCCCACCTACCGCTGCATCTATGGAGAAACAGCTCCCAGGGGTTGGCCGTTACACCGCAGGTAATTAGTCTATTTTCTTCGATGTAAGTGCTGGTGAAAATGTCACTATCAGCTCCCATCCTAACTACTTCGTTCTTTTATTGTTACAAATCAGGGGCGGTGTGTTCCATCGTGTTCAATGAGCGCAGCCCTGCTGTGGATGGCAATGTCCAGCGCCTCCTGAGCCGTCTTCTCGCTCTTCACGCGCCCCTCAAAGGCTCCAACGCAAAGGCGCCCCTCGAGACCATCTGGAAGGCGGCCTACGATCTTGTGACTGGGACCGATAGGGCGGGTGCATTTAATCAGGCTTTAATAGAGCTTGGCAGCACGGTCTGCAAGCCAACGAATCCCACTTGCGGAGCCTGCCCTCTTAACCAGGGTTGTACTGCATACCAATTATCGGAGGTTTGTCTTATCGGCCATATCCATATGATGGAGCGCGTAATTTCCTCACCTGCCCACAGGGAAAGATCGTGGAACGCACGGAAAAGAATACAGAGATTGAAGAGTTGTGCAGAATGTGCGAGCCTTTCCCTGATACCTCGACCGCGGTCACGCGATATCCGATGAAGATTGAGAAAAAGAAGGCAAGGGAAGAATCTTGCGCGGTAAGTGTCATCGAATACAGAACGAACCAAGATCGCTGGTTCCTGCTGGTTCGACGGCCCGAAAAAGGTTTGTGAAACCTTTGGCCTCAGGTTGCTCACGGCACGTCGCTCGAGAATCTTAACGAAATGTTAAACAGGGCTTCTTGCTGGTTTGTTTGAATTCCCAACCCTCGAATTGGACTCTTCCGCCAAAGAATCTCTCGTTGAATCGGACGCTACCGCTTTGTTGCTAGCCAAATTCTTGGCCTCCCCGCCCCCAGCAAAGGCGGCTGCACCAGATTCAGGAAGCAAGAATCCGGTAAAATTGATGGGAAACACTGATGCTGGGTCGCTGTTGCACATCTTTTCACACATTCGCATGACGTATCATATCCGATGGGTGGTGCTCTCAGACTCGGCTGCATCGTCGCGTTCGCCATTGCCAGCCTTACTTGAACCTGAGGAAATGGTGGGCGTGGAGGATTCCGACAGTGAGGTCGAAGAAGGGCCATCGAAAAGGCGCAAAGTCGACCAGAAGGTGAAGAGCCGTACGATCTCCAAATCTTCTCGCAAGAACCGCAATGGTCGGAGCGCTGAACAAACGGTGCGGGTAAAATGGGTTAAAGAAGCTGATGTCGAAGGTGAAAAGTGAGTTGGATCCCAGTCGTAGTCCAGTGGACTGTCAGTAACACTTCCAATTCCCCTGTAGCATCAGTACAGGGGCGCTGAGGATATGGAAACAGGTCCAAACCAAGTGGTGAATTGATTGGGTCGTATCCGAGTAACTTTGTATGTTCTGTAGATTCGCATATGATTTTACGAGAGGAACTGTTTTTGGGCCTCTAGTAGGATTGTCGCTGACAGTCTGAAGAGGCCCATATAGTGAGATTAATTGATCATCGACTATGAAGTTCTACGAAATCCTCGGTCTAAACGGTTATGACAATGCTTTTGTGCTCAGCTATGCTCTCAAGCCCGTGCTTGTGGCCGGTTCTCGTTCTCGTTTGACTATCTTTTCCCGTCCGCTCATGAACCACCCTGCTTTCGCAGGATGCTACATCCCAACATCGTCAAATAAGAAGGCTGTCCACAGATGGTTGTGACTTCCTCGGATGTCATACGATAAATGATCTCTACGCAGTACAACCTCGGCTCAGAGGGCAAGCTCCGCAAGTGGGATTCGTTGGATCGCACACCATGCTGCCAAGCTCTATTAAAGTCTGATTAAATGCACCCGCCCTATCGGCCCCAGCCACAAGATCGTAGGCCGCCTTCCAGATGGCCTCGGGGGACGCCTTTGCGTTGGAGCCTTTGAGGGGCGCGTGAATAACGAGAAGAACGCCCAGAAGGCGCTGGACATTGCGTTCCACAGCAGGGCGGCGCGCGTTGAACACAATGGAACACACGACCCCTGGTCGTAGCAGTGAACGAATGAAGTGGTTAGGACCAGAGTTGATAATGGAATTTTCACTAACACTTAAATCAAAGAAAAATATACTAATGCCTGCCGTGTAACGGCCAACCCCTGGGCGCTGTTTTTTTTTCATAGATGCGGCGGTATGTCGGGAATCTAGCGTCCAACTCCCCTAGAACCTTCTGTCTGCAGCGAGAAGTCGAGCAACGTGACTATAGTATCCTAAGACTTCTGCTTTCAGTTATCATCTTCAATGGTGGTGTTTGACAGAGCTTTCACTGTGAGAGACGCCCCCATCCAGCGATTATAGTATGGTATAAAAGTGGTTCTGTGTAAAGTCGTGATATTGTATGAGCATGAACATTTGAGTCTGTCGTAGCATAGTTTCGGATACGGGTACCTCGTATGCTCGTTGAGTGTGAGCCTCTCCATTGAATTGCGAGCCCTAATCTTTCCTTCGCGGCATCCCTCGGACATTCTTAAACTTGGCATACCAAACAAGGAGATCATGACGAAGCAATCGGGTGGATGCGCCGAGTGGAAAGCCGTAGAATGGAGAGGACGCTGGATCTCCGACCTCTCCATCAAGCTGTCATTGACGGAATTTAGACGCGCTGGCTTCGTGAATCGTTTTTCACATGAGACCCATGTGTTTTCGAAGGCCCCGTGCTCTCTACATAAACACACGTGCCCCTCGACACGGCGAGCACCATGAGAAAGCTCAATGGGACGGTTCGCACAAAATGATTGGCTGCGGATGCAAAAGCACTCCGCGAATTCGAAAGTTTGACCTGATCCTGCTCGGTAGTGTTGCCGCGACTCGTGCTCGAAGTCGGCTCGAGCCGTGAGTCGAGTCGGATACAAGCCGAGCCAAGTCGTGGCGAAGTCGAGCCGAGCTGTCAAATTGACCTGCCAAGCCAAGCTGATTGAGTCGACTCGAGTCGACTTGAGTCGATAAGAATATACAACAAGTCTTTCACAAAAAATGACCCCATTTCTCACTATACTGTGGTTCCACAACTTCTAAACCCTTAAAGTTAGATAATTCTCTTTCCCATGACATGGTTATGCGGCAAAAGGATCCCCAACCTAGAACACGTGACTCAACACTCATCCGCTTATCTAACCGTCTAATGCTTGCTCCAGTCCCGTTCCTCACTCTCAGTCTCCAGCATCCAGGGCTAAGTGCCTACAGTAGGTTGTAAGTTCATCTAAAAATTCAAGGTGTACTTTACCTGCTTGTATCCCCAAAGTTCATTTGTAAAAATTGAGAAATTCCCCTTAACTCTCGCTGCTCCTACATGCATGATCAAGCATGCTTCCGAAAATTCACTGCCCTTCCTGCCCTCAAGGGATGTAAACTTTTCCCACATGGTTTTGTGTGGATGGATGATCCCCTCTTGAGGCAACCCCTTCCTTGCAAGCACATATTTTCTTCAAGACTCACACCAAAACACACAGCCAACTCCAGACAGATCTGATGGAAGTGCTGCAGTGCTACAAATGCTGCAGTTCATGCCATCAATTATCGGTGACCATGAGAACTGGCAATGTTACATAATAGGATTCATGTTGGATCGACTCGAGTCGACTTGAGTCGACTTCGCGACTCCGCTTGTGCTCGACTCTCGGGTTCAAAGCTGAAGCCGACGGAAACCGCCGGAAGTCGAACAGAGTCGAGCAGAAGCCGAGCGGAGCCGAGTCGCGGCAACACTACTGCTCGGGCACCGTACACGGCGGTCTTTCTAGGCCGAGTACTTTCCGTATGTAAAACTGAAAAGCCCAATTTATTTTGAACGTGAGTCAACACCACCCGGATGCAAAACTAGAAATAACTCAACGTCAGCACAAGTTGAGGGTGGATAAGTCTTTAGATATAATTTTTAGGCGGTGAAAACATAAGTAAATAGCTCCTAAATTATATTCCTAAGTTATTTGACAAACTTTGAGCCGGTTTGGAGCAGATTCTCGAGAATTCCGAAAAAGGAAATTTCCCCCTTCTTGGGCGCGGGGCCAGAATGCCGAGATGACGCCATGCAATACCATGAATTAACCCCGTGAGCGTTTAATTCTTCAACTTCGGCAGGTTTGAATCATTCCCTCGGTTGTATTACCTACTACCACATATAAACCATTCCCAGTTCGTACATACGTACATAACTCTCTCGTGATCAGTTGGGTGAGGCGTGATCTCGGATTGGATCCGAATGTGGCAAAAGTAGTGCTACATGACCAAAGGTCGCCAGCGGCAGAAAGCGTGATTGGCTAGCTTGCCTTGCCTTGCAGTTCAATTCTTGACCTCGCTCGGGATTTCAGTCCCTAATCTGAGTTACGTAAGCGCCAGAACTAACGTTTAGCGCTTTGTCTAGCATCTAGGCGCTCGTGCCTCCCACCTAGTGAAATTAGGAGGATTCGGCCATGCGTGTCGACAGAAATGAAAATCCCTTCCATTTATGCCCTCTTGGGATTCAACACCACCCGACTGAGCCCTGCGGCCCATGGCCAAATAGGATAAACCGTGTTATTCTAACCCGGTGTCAGTCGTATCGAGGCCAAATTTGGCGTGCAGTCATTGCGCAATTGTGATGACAAATACTTGAAGGTCCACAAAAGAGCCCTTATTACGTTAGTAATCTCAGTCACGCTGTGGATCTGGCGATACACCCTTGAGGAGGGCGTGACACCCCCCCCAATTAGCGATACGGGGTAAGCCACCAATGTTGATGCTGCCCCTATGCCTGGGCATTGTCCTATAAGAACTATCGCCCTGGCCGCTAGAATGTGTTGGTAGAATTCTGATACGTACGGGCGCAATCACTACGCACGACTAGCGTCGACATTTTCACTGATGATCCCACTGAACTGAGTATCAGTCGCTCTCGCACTCGTAAGCCTAATGCGCGATGAAGAATTGTTGATGACCGAAATGATGCCGTGTACATGCCCAGGAACTCAGGCGGCGGGGGGGGGCGAGAGAAGCCCCAGGGATCGCTCTAGTTTCATTTTCGGTAGTTTTCAGCCCTTTTTTCGCTTGTGACAAGTATTAACGATATGGGCTGCTGTGATGTGTGACATAATGTCATTTAACGATACGATACCCGTGTGACGCGTGACATCTCGTTATGACCGTACGGTACAATGCCCTTGATAGTTGAAAGGTGCACCCAAGTGAATTGTCTATTTCCGATCACTAGGGGATGCATCCCGGCAACTCGGAAATTCCTGATGAACACAACCAAACATGAACTTTGGTTGGGCATGGGCTACAGTGTTGAGTTGGGTGGTGTTGAGTCCCAAAACAGCATGTAGATGAAATGAAATTTCAGTTCCGTCGGCGCACATGGTCGAATCCTAATCCAGGGATTCTCAGCGCGGAATATGCCACAGTTGTGAAGACATAGCAAATCCCAATGAACACACGAGTCTGGGATGGGTCTGTATATTTCGTCATTAATTCCACCTTCGTCGACCTATGATAGATGATATAGGGGTAACGTGGAGTCAAGGTGCCCAAGAATCATTCAATCTCCTATATTGCGCAACATGATGTTTCATTTTAGCTAAGCATTTTAGCTCGGTTCTAATAAATCCAGCCGATGTATATATAGCACATCTAACCTTCCATTTTCTTCCCCGGTCCCCCCCTCTTGGCCCTTCATCATCAAGATAATGGGCATCGCCCAAGGCGAGATCTTGGCTGGCACGTTCTTTGGTAACCTCCTCACAGCTTTGTCAGTCTCCTCCAGCCTTAAGGATGGGCACGACGGCGTGGACCTAATGGATTGAGCAGAGGCTTCGGTATCCTCACTATCCAGACCTCTAGCTATTATCGCGCGTTCTCGAAGGATGGAAGGCCGGTGAAACTGGCGGTATGTCTCTCCATATCTCCTTGCTCCTTGAAATGTGCACTCATCGCGCACCACCTATCCCTTTCCCAGGTGGCCTTTTTGTGGTGAGCATCGTACATGCTTATCTTTTGAGGCATATTACTCATTTCCCATTGTAAAGGATTTCGGGAGCTGTTCAACTGTTGGTATTCCCCTTGTGGCGCTCTTCAACTATTTCTGAGAAATACTGTGGAGACTTACTGTTGTCCGCTACTACGTATATTATACAGTGCATGCTGTACACGGTCTGTATATTGGTGGTTTGTTATGAATTTCCGTAATGGTTTGGCTCTGGAGCGGGCGCCGTGGTGCGTATCACGTGTATCACGTGACCGTTCTTTCCCCACCGATCTCTCTACCTATGAAATTGTTGTGTATTTATAGGGAATTCGGAACATATCCAATCAATGTAGTGAGTACTGAGTCGGTTCTTGTCGTGGATGTGCTTATCTTGGCCTTGGCACTATCTACTTCAAGGCCTGCTCATCAGTTATTGTGCAGACATTCTTTGTGTATCGCGTCTATTCTCGTAGGTCTTGCAACATATCCTCGCCGGAGAAGTATTTCATTCATAATCCCCCTTGATTTCCATAGTGAGCGGCAATCTTTATGTAGGAATGCTTGTGGTATGTTGTGGCCCTGATGCTGTAATAGATCAGTCTGAAAGTCATGCATTGCGGCTTCATAGCAAGTCCTTGTGTTGCTTCAGTTTGGTTAGTGTTTCCCGATTACCATTGCTTTCTGATGTGCTTCGGTCTTATTCCCATACTAGGATTTGGTGGAGGTTAGTACTCATCTTCATATGTCTTGATGGACCGTGACTGATTGTATTCCAATTAAATAAATGTTTTGGCATACTGCAGCAAACGGCATCAAAGCGTATGCATCTTTGGCAAGGCCCAGCTACCAACTTCTTGGTCTGATTTGGTTGTATCCCTCACTGTTGTAGGATCAGGATACTAGAATTTCAGGGGGTAGTCAACGAGTGCACATGGATCATTGTAGCATGGCTTGCTATTCAAGTGTGTCTTGCCCGCAATCTATTTGCCCTTGTTTCTAACACCTCACTGATACACCGTGATGGTGTGATTATGTGGCTTTCAGGCAATCGCAGATGTTGTGATTGCAACATACATGTGTCTCTTACTGCGACATCGGCGGACCGGGTACCACAAGTGTGTATCCTGATCCATTTTTAATGTAACTGAGTCCCTTCATCTGATTAATGATATCACGCATGGCACAGGACTGATTCGGTAATCAACCGTCTGGTATTATACGTTATTAGTACGGGCCTGGTCACCAGCATTCTCTCGTGTATCTGTCTTGTGCTGGTACCTTTCAGAAATTTCCTTTTGTTTTTCGGTATGATAATTCTGATGCTGAACTAATTATGGGGACAGTTTGCCAAATACGGGTTCAATATTGGTGTACTTGTTACCGGCATGGTAGGTCACTCGATTTTTTGGTCTCCTGCTTGTCCGAGTGTATTTCTATACATGACTAATTCCTTGATTCCGTTCTAGCCACTGGGTGTGTTCTATTCCATCTCCATGCTCACCAAGTATGTCCCTTTAATATGTCTGGTTATGCTGAACCACTTAATTTCATGTTTGGCCTTGCAGTCTACATATGCGAACAAGACTGCGGGCGAGGCTTCATACACCAAGCCCCCTTGAACTCACTGCCTACTCGATCACAAAGAGAGTGGGGGGGAACGCAAGGGATCGTGGAAATGTCTGTTACAATGCATATATCGTGACCTTGGTGATCATGATATCAGGGGATGAGCTAATGCTAATCGACACTCGTTCGTTTTTTTAGGAAGAGAGGTTCCAGCCTACAAGGATAAATATTACCAGAGAAGTAGTATGCGATGATATGGACATAAACCTGATGGTTCGTATTGGATGTCACCTACATTTGTCACGCTGTTCAGTGATCCGCTGTCTATCATCATTCCTCTCATCAGAATCGTGATACAAAAGTTCGGTTTGCTGGGGTTGAGAGCCCTGTGCTGGGAGGGCCCTGAATCCAAGTTTTCGCTGTGGCCTCAGCAGTTATGACGTATGTGCTTGCATGCGTACAAGTAGATAAATTCACCCTCCTTGATCACAGGTGCCCCTCGCGACAAACCCTTAATACAACAGTTCTTCGCGTGTCATTTAATCTAGACTTCTTTTCTGCTGTATCCGGACGACCTCATCACAGGCAACAATGAGCCGGTATTTCAATGGCCGACGATCTTGGCCTGTCGGTTTGATGCGCCCTAATGTAATATGGGTCAGGAACCAGTGCAATCAAATCACTTTAACAAATTGTAACCTTAAGGACGTTGAGCTAGCCGGCGAGAGTCTGGACGCTGAAAAGATGGCCCCTAGGCCCACCTTCGACTTGAGCCGACATAATGCGATGAACGGGGTGCAATGGGGTAGAATGATTCAAAACGTCGCAGAGAATGCCTCTGACACTTTTGAGGTCTGCCGTGTCTCGGTGACCCCAATTATGCAGGACCCCGGGCCTCTTTCTTGACCCGACCTTAATCTGCAGTGAGAAACTCAGAGTCACGCTCCGCACATGAACCTCTCAGATGTGCCCTGAATCTCAATAACTCCACCAAATAAAGCAGCAGGAGAATACACTTCGATGCCAGGTGGAAACTTGAATGACGGAATTATTCGCCTCGCCCTGAATAGTGCGTAGTGCGCCCCATCGGCCGAGGGACTTCTGATCCAAGAGGTGAATTTCACACAGGACCGCCCTACTCCGGAAGGGGTTCGTCTAGCCCTACTACGTCCTGGACGATTCACGTCACCTATGGGATGTCTAGGCCCCTGGGACGTGACATGTGAATACAAAACTCAAGAATTGTTAACAACGTGAGACAATTATGAGAGGCATTACCTGGGCTAAGGGATCCTAAGGATGCCGGGGTTAGAAACCTGAGCCCCCGAGAAAAGAGTCGGATGACCTTCGTACATCAACATCAACTCCAAATGCGGATGGGTCGAGACCCAAGAGAGGTGATTGTCAAATAACTTTGAGGTGCATAAAACTGATCGTGGACGTTTCTACAGTTTGCACGGCTATCAATATTTTTCCCTATTTTGAAGGATAGGAACAACACTTCCATCTCTTCAAGCGTCATTCTGGTCTTATATTGCAGAAGGTTGTAGGAAAGGCTAGGAATTGAGGACGTAACTACCGTCAGGTTCTCTGTGGATGACCCCTTGTTGGCGTATTGACGTTGGGATTGGAAAAGTCGGCAACCCCTCGGAATCCTATTCGTTGGACGCGACTTTAGGGGAGGACTGAAATTCCTCCCAACATCCGAATAATCAGCGGAAAGACTGGGCCCAACCGGAAGAGACTCAAATTATTGGCAAGAATGATCAAGCCTACGGGCGAAAGATAGTCCTTCGAGCCTCCTTCGGTGGATTCCTTCAAAGCGAAATCGATATCGGCAGGGAACCGGTGGGGTCCCGGTTTCATGTTGCCAGGATGTAGAGATCATTTATGGTATGACCTCCGAGGAAGTCACAGCCATCCGTAGATAGCCTTCTTATTTGACGATGTTGGGACATAGCATCCGGTGAAAGCAGGGTGGTTCATGAGCGGACGGGAAAAGACAGTCAAACGGGAACGAGAACCTGCCTTAAGCACGGGCTCAAGAGCATAGGTGAACACAAAAGCATTGTTGTAACCGTGTGGACCGAGGATTTCGTAGAACTTCATAGTCGATGATCAATTAATCTGGCTATATGAGCCTCTTCAGACTGTCTGCGACAATCCCACTGGAGGCGCAAAAACAGGACCTCATGTAAAATCACAAGCGAATCTACAGAACATACCATGTTACTTAGACACGACCCAATTAATTCACCACTTGGTTTGGACCTGCTTCCATATCCTCAGCGCCCCTGTACTGATGCTACAAGAGAAATCGGAAGTGGTACTGACAGTCCACTGGACTACGACGCGGATCCAACTCACTTCGGCATCAGCTTCTTTAACCCATTTTATGCGCACCGTTTGTTCGGCGCTCCGACCACCGCTGTTCCTGCCAGAGGATTTGGAAATCGTACGGCTCTTGACCTTCTGGGCCTTTGCGCCTTTTCGATGGCCCTCCTTCGACCCGAATCCTCCACGCCCACCATTTCCCCAGGTTGAAGTAAGGCCACTAGCAACAAAGCGGTAACGTCCGGTTCAACAAGAGACTCTTCAGCGGAAGAGTCCAATTCGAGGGTTGGGAATTCAAACGGCCAGCAGGGAGCCCTGTTTAACATTTCGTTAAGATTCTCGAGCGACGTGCTGTGGGCAACCTCAGGCCAAAGATTTCACAAACCTTTTTCGGGCCGTCGAATCAGCAGGAACCAGCGATCTTGGTTCGTTCTGTATTTGATGACACTTACCGCGCAAGATTCTTCCCTTGCCTTCTTTTTCTCAATCTTCATCGGATATCGCGTGACCACGGACGAGGTATCAGGGAAAGGCTCGCACATTGTGCATAAATCTTCAATATCAGTATCCTTTTCCGCGCGTTCCACGACTATTCCCTGTGGGGTAGATGAGAAAATTAGGCGCCCCATCATATGGATATGGCTGATAAGACAAACCTCCGATAATTGGTATGCAGTACAACCCTGGATCAGAGGGCAGGCTCCGCAAGTGGGATTCGTTGGCTTGCAGACCGTGCTGCCAAGTTCTATTAAAGCCTGATTAAATGCGCCTGCCCTATCGGTCCCAGCCACAAGATCGTAGGCCGCCTTCCAGATGGCCTCGAGAGGTGCCTTTGCGTTGGAGCCTTTGAGGGGCGCGTGAATCGCGAGAAGACGACTCAGGAGGCGTTGGACATTGCCATCCACAGCAGGGCTGCGCTCATTGAACACGATGGAACACACCGCCCCTGTAACAACAAAAGAACGAAGTAGTTAGGATAGGTGTTGATAATGAATTTTCACCAGCACTTACATCAAAGAAAAATAGACTAATTACCTGCTGTGTAACGGCCAACTCCTGGGAGCTGTTTCTCCATAGATGCAGCGGTATGTGGGAATCTACCGTCCAACTCCTCCACAACCTTCTGTGCCGCAGCGAGAAGTCGTGCAGCGCGACTATAGTATCCTAAGCCTTTCCACCTTTGATTAACATCTTCAATGGTGGCCTTCGACAATGCTTTGACTGTGGGAAACGCGTCCATCCAGCGATTGTAGTATGGTATAACGGTGGTTCTGTATGGGCTCTCATTAGTAGCAATGGGTAAAGTGACATGTTATATGGGTACGAACATCTGAGTCTGCTGTAACATAATTTCGGACACCAGTACCTCGTATGCTCGTTGCGACTGAGCTTCTCCACTTAATCGCGAGTCATAATCTTTCCTCCACGGCATCCCTCGGATATTTTTGACTTTGTCATACCACGCAAGGAGATGATCGCGAAGCAGTAGAAGGGATGCCGCCGAGTGCAGAGCAATAGAATGGAGAGGACGTGAGGTCTTCGACCTCCCTGTCAAGACGTCATTGACGGAATTCAGACGCGCTAGCTTCGTGAATCGTTTTTCAGATGAGACTCGGTGTGATTTTCGAAGGGTCGCGTCTTTGAATGTTGAATTCGAGTCTTCGTTTTTACGTGCTTTGTTGGTTCCCTCCTCATCGGAGCTTAAAATAATAGGACGCGTAGATTTCCTTTTTCCGAGGGCCGTACTAGGGTTCCCCATGACACGGACCTTCGGTGGGATAGTAAAATCTAGAAAAAGCGCGCCAAAGCCTACCCGTGCTCTTTACATAAGCACCCGTGCCACGACCGTCTTTCTACCCTCACTTCTCGCGCACCGTACTGTACGTGCGGGGCTTTCGGTACGATGCGGCACTTATTCGGTTCAATAGGAGAATTTTGCACTCTGAGGGTGTTGGGAAAGCACAAGCCACCATCAGTGTGAAAGTTAAGCGCCCTCGACTGTGTGGGATTGATATCCACAGTAACGTAACGAGGGAAATGGGACAGGTGTGTAGCTATACTTCCTACTTTTGTATATCATTCTTGGCCTCAATTAGTGACTGTTCATCCTCTTACTACCCTTTGGGTCCGTTAAACCGGAGAGGTACCCTGTTTTTGTGCCAGTCAAGCGATGAAACTCAATGCCCGATTGGCATTGTTCACCACGCTTGTTCTCCATTTGAATGATAGGTCGTGATGTCAACTCGCTGATGACAGTCTGTTCCCTTGTAACCGAACCGGAAGGGATCCTGATCGGTTGGTTGATTGGGAACGTGGGCTGAAAGGCATCGGTGGATCCTCTGATGTCCACTGCCACTTGATAGTTCTTCACGATTTGTATACATCCCTCATTGATGGCCAAGAGGAGCAGGAGGGCTGATCCAGCCGCCGCAAGTCTCCGAGAGAATTTGGTGACTACTGCATATAGAAGAATTTCACGACTCTGGTGGAAAAGAAACCGGGGTCTATCTGTCGTCTGCTCAAGATGCGATATACGATACGGGCATTCTTTTTGTTTAGCCCGTAGTTATTGCAGAGGCGGTGTACCGCTTTTCCTACGGATTACGCCGGTGCTCCACAGCCGTGAAGCACAGCAAATGTGGCATCGGAATCGCTCCGTCGTCGATCTATTGTGGACGATGTAGGCGTAACGTGGGGAATTATCGTAATCTGTCGAGCTACCCCAGAATCATCCAATCTCCTGTACTATTGAACTTGATACTTCATTCGGCTCGACTCTAATAAAATGAGTGGGTGCGTGGCACTAAGCTTCCATTTCCTTCCCCGATCCGCCCCCCTCTTTTCCCTTCATTATGGTGATAATCAACGTGGCCCACGTCGGCCCTTTAGGTGGCTCGTTCTTTGGTACCCTCCTCATCGCTTTGTCGGTCTCCTCCAGCCTTAATGGTGCGCACAATAGCACTGACCTGATGTACTTGACAGATGCTTCGGTGTCCTCACCATCCAGACCTCTAGCTATTATCATGCGTTCCCGAATGATGGAAGGTCGGTGAAACTGGTGGTACGTCCATATTTCCTTGAAATATGAATTCATCGCCCATTACCTATCCCTTGCTCAGGTGGCCATTTTATGGTGAGCCTCGTGCACACTCATCTTTGGAGGCATATTCCTCATCTCCCATTGTAAAGGACTTTGGAAGCTTTCCAACTGTTGGTATTCCTTTTGCGGTGCTCTTCAACTGTTTCTGAGCAATACTGTGGAGACTTACTACTGTTCTCTGCCACCATGTACATTATACAGTGTATGCTGTACCAGGTCTTTATATTGGTGGTTTGTCACAAATTACCATAATTCTTTGGCTCTGGAATGGGCACCGTGGTGCGTATCGGGTGTATCGCGGCCGTTGACCGTCTTTTCACCGACCCCCCCTATCCATGAAATCATGGCATGTTTATAGGGAATTCGCGATATATCCACTCAACGTAGTGAGTACTAAGTCGGTCCTTGTTGTGGATGCCCTTATCTTGGCTTTGGCGCTATCTACTTCAAGGCCTGCTCATCAGTCATTGCGCAAACATTCTTTACCTATCGTGTCTATTCTCGTAGGTCTTGCTGCATATTCTCCGCGAAGAAGCATCACATTCATAATTCCGCTTGATTCCTATAGTGAGCGCCAATCTCTATGCAGGAGTGCTTCTGGTATGTTGCGACCCTGATGTCGTAATAGATCAGTCTGAAAGTCATGCATTATGGCTTTGTAGCAAGTCCTTGTGCTGCTTCAGTTCGGTTTGTCTTTCCCGCATACCATTGCTTTCCGATTTTCCGATGTGTTCCTCTCTTATTCCTCCCGCACTAGGATTCAGTGCCGGTTAGCTACCCATCTTCATAGGTCTCGATGGCATGCAGCGTGACTCATTGTATTCCGACCAAACCAATGTTTTGGCTTACTGCAGCAAATGCCATCAAATCGTGTGCATCCCCGTATTGTCTGCGGCAAGGCCCCAGCTAACAACTTGTTCGTCTGATTTGGTTGTATCTCTCACTGTTGTAGGACCATGCTAGGAGAATTTCAGATGATAGATGATTGCAAGGAGTGCACATGGCTTGTCAAAGCATGGCTTATTATCCAGGTGCGTCTTGGCCGCGATCTATTTGTCCTTGTTTCTAATACACACACTCATGCCTTCCATGATACATCACATATGGTGTGATTATGTGGCTTTCAGGCGATCGCAGATGTTGTGATTGCCACATATATGTGTCTCTTATTGCGGCGTCGGCGGACCGGGTTCCAGAAGCGCGTATCCTCATCCATTTGCGATGTGTTGGGTCCTTTCGTCTGATTACTGGTTTCACTCGTCATTGCGTGGCACAGGACTGATTCGGTAATCAACCGTATGGTATTGTACACTATTAGTACGGGCTTGGTCACTAGCATTCTCTCCTGTGTCGGTCTTGTGCTGGTGCATTTTTCTTTTCTTTTCAGTGTGATAACCCCGATGCTGAACTAATTATGAGGACAGTTTGCCAAATACGGGGTCGGTTTTAGCGTACTTATTATCGGCATGGTAGGTTACTTGATTTTTCGGTCTTCTCGTTCGAGAATGAGGATATTTCTATGCAAGACTAATCCCTTGATTCTGCTCTAGCCTCTGGGCGGGTTCTATTCCATCACTGTGCTCACCAAGTACGCCCCTATAACGTGTCTCATTATATGTGCAATGCTGAACCGCTGAATTTCATGTTTGATCTTGCAGTTTACACATGCGAGCGAGACTCCGGGTGAGGCTCGACACACCAAGCCCCCTTGAACTATTTTCCTCCTCAATGAAAAAGAGAATATTGCAGAATGCAGGGGATCATGGAAGTGTACGTTACAATGCATATATCGATGACCTTGTTGATGTCAGGGACGAGGTAATACTAATCGACACTGATCAGAGCTTGTTCATCTCTCTAGGAAGAGAGCACCCAGGCTACAACGGATAAATATTACGAGAGAAATAGCATGCAATGATGCGGACATAAACCTGATGGTTCGTATTGGATGACACCTCCATTTGTCACGGTGTTCAATGATCCGCTTTCTATCGTGGTTGCTCTGATTAGAATCGTGATCGGTTTGCTGCGGTTCAGAGCCCAGTTTTGGGAGGGACCTGAACCCAAGGCCTCGCTGTGGCCCCAGCAGTTTTGAGGAATGCTACCGTGCACTCGTACAAGTAGAGAAATCATCCCTCCTTTAATCTCCTTTAATCACAGGTGCCCTTCGTGACGAATCCTTAATGCGACACTTTACATGTAATTTAATCTAGACTTTCTTTCTCCTCTACCCGGACGACCTGATCACAGGAAACGATGAGCGCGACCAGACCTGGTATTCCAATGGCCGACGATGCCGGCCCGGAACAAAGCTCAGAACCAATTGGGGGCCTATCTTAAAAAATGAAGACTCTCTATCGATTTGACTAACACCCTTTATGATATGAACCAGGACTAGTTCAATGAAGTCACTCTGAACAAATTGTAAGCTCAAGAGCGAATGTACGGACTCTTGACCCAGCTGGCGAGTCTGGAACCGAAAAAAAGACGACCAGCTTCGAGTGACGTAACGCAGAGCAAGGCGATCGAACGGGGTAGAGGACCTGTCAGAGGACTCAAGGCATCGCAGGGATGCCTCCATGAGGCCTGACGTGTCGCGGTTAATTTCGCAGGACCTCAGCGTAAAACGCTCCTTCTCGACTCGACCTTAATTTGCGGCGACGCTCCACGCGTGTGAACCCCCAGATTCCCTTCGAGTCTCAATAATTCTTTGCACTTTTCGATACAGCCACCCAGTGAAGCAACAGGAGAATATACTTCGCTCTGATGCTAGGTGGAAACTTGAATGACGGAATTCGTTCGGCTATATGGTCATGACAGGGCATCCCTGGATAGTGCGTTAGTACATTAGTACACCCCATCGACCGAAGGACTTCTCATCCAAGAGGTGAGTCTCACACAGGACCGCCCAACTCCAGAAGGAGCTCGTCTAGCCCTACCATGTCCTGGACAATTGACGTCACTCATGCTAGGCCCCAGGAATACAAAAGAAAGCCTGAGACAGTTATCAGAGGCATTACCTGGGACTCAAGGATCCTAAGATGCCGGCGTTAGAAACATCGAACCGGGCCCAAGGGCGCGAAAAGGGAATGATCGCTCATAGTATATAAGTCGAGGCTGAAGAGCGGCGATCGTCCCGTGATTTCGAGGCGCATCGAGGTCCATAGGATGCCATTCATATAGCCCACGAAGCTAATCCCAGGCAAGAAAGACGTAGCAAGACACTTCGACGGTTTGCACGTCCCGGGACACTCACGACTATTAATATGTTCGCCTCAATCCAATTTTGAAGGGTAGGATGAACGCTTCCATTCTCTCCAAACGTCATCCCGGTTTCATATTACAGAAGAAATGGCCAGGAATTGACGACACAATTACCATAAGCTTCTCTATGGATAACCCCTTGTCGGCATCCATTGGCATTGGGACCTGTAATTATTGGGAAGTCGCCTCAGAATCCTATTCATCGGAGTGACTTTAGGGGAGTAATTCCTCCCTGAGATTCAAATAATCGGCTGAAAGACTAGGCTCAAGGGGAAGTGGGTCTAACCGTCGACAAGAATGACGTAGGCTCCGGGTGAGAGATGGTCCATCGAGTCTCTTTGGTCCTTCAAAGCGGAATCGATATCGTCAGATAGCCGGCAGGGTCCCGGTTTCATATTACTATGACGTAGAGATCATTTATTGTATGAACTCCGAGGATCTGTAGACACGGCTCTTTTTTGACGATGTTGCGGTATAACGTCCTGCGAAAGCGGGGTGGCTCGTGAGCAGACGGGAAAAGATAATCAAACGATAATGGGAACCTACCACAAGCACGAGTTCGGGAGCGCAGGCGAACACAAAAACATTGTTGTAAGCATATGCATCAGGATTTCGCAGAACTTCATAGTCGATGATCAACTGATCTCCTATGTAAGCGAGGACCCCCAGAAGTCTCTTCAGGCCGTCTGCGACAATCCTGGCCGAGGCCCAAAAACAATTCATCATGTAATGCCGTATGCAAATCTACAGAACATACAATGTTACTCGGACATGACACAATCAATTCACCACTTGGTTTAGACCTGTTTCCATATCCTCAGCGCCCCTGTACTGATGCTATAAGGGAAATCGGAAGCGTTACTGACAGTCCACTACGACGCGGATCCAACTCACTTTTCACCTTCGACATCAGCTTCTTTAACCCATTTTACGCGCACCGTTTGTTCTACCCTTCGACCATTGCCGTTCTTGCGAGAAGATTTGGACATCCTACGGCTCTTCACCTTCTGGTCGCCTTTGCGCCTTTTCGATGGCCCCTCTTCGACTTCACTGTCGGAATCCTCCACGCCCACCATTTCCTCAGGCTGGAGCAGGGCTGGCAATCGCGAACGCGGCGGTGCAGCAGAGTCTGAGAGCACCACTCATCGGATATGATACGTCATGCGAATGTGTGAAAAGAAGCGCAACAGCGACCCGGCATCAGTGTTTCCCATCAATTTTACCGGATTTGTGCTTCCTGAATCTGGTACAGCCGTCTTTGGTGGGGGCGGGGAGGCCAGGAATTTGGCAAGCAACAAAGCGGTGGCGTCCGATTCAACGAGAGACACTTCCGCGGAAGACTCCAATTCGAGGGTTGGGAATTCAAACAAACCAGCAAGAAGCCCTGTTTAACATTTCGTTAAGATTCTCGAGCGACGTGCCGTGGGCAACCTGAGGCCAAAGATTTCACAAACCTTTTTCGGGCCGTCGAACCAGCAGGAACCCGCGATCTTGGTTCGCTCTGTATTCGATAACACTTACCGCGCAAGATTCTTCCCTTGCCTTCTTTTTCTCAATCTTCATCGGATATCGCGTGACCGCGGTCGAGGTATCAGGGAAAGGCTCACACATTGTGCATAAATCTTCAATATCAATATCAGTATTCTTTTCCGCACGTTCCACGATCTTTCCCTGTGGGGTAAATGGGAAAATTATGCGCTCCACCATATGGATATGGCCGATAAGACAAACCCCCGATAATTGGTACGCAGTACAACCCTTGTTCAGAGGGCCAGCACTTACATCAAAGAAAAATAGACTAATTACCTGCGGTGTAACGGCCAACCCCTGGGAGCTGTTTCTCCATAGATGCAGCGGTATGTGGGAATCTACCGTCCAACTCCCCCGCAACCTTCTGTGCCGCAACAAGAAGTCGTGCAGCGCGACTATAGTATCCTAAGTCTCTCCACCCTGATTAACATCTTCAATGGTGGCCTTCGACAATGCTTTGACTGTGGGAAACGCGTCCATCCAGCGATTGTAGTATGGTATAACAGTGGTTTTGTGTGGGCTCTCATTAGTAGCGATGGGTAAAGTGACATATTATATGGGCACGAACATTTGAGTCTGCTGTAACATAATTTCGGACACCAGTACCTCGTATGCTCGTCGCGTCCGAGCCTCTCGACTTAGTCGCGAGTCATAATATTTCCTCCACGGCATCCCTCAGACATTTTTGACTGTCATACCATGCAAGGTGATCATCGCGAAGCAGTAGAACAGATGCCGCCGAGTACAGAGCAATAGAATGGAGAGGACGTAGGATCTTCGACCTCCCCGTCAAGATGTCGTTGACGGAATTCAGACGTGCTAGCTTCCTGAATCGTTTTTCAGATGAGACTCGAAGGTGTCGCGTCTTTGAATGTTGAATTCGAGTCTTCGTTTTTACGAGCTTTGTCGGTTCCTTCCTCATCGGAGTTTAAAATAATAGGACGCGTGGATTTCCTTTTTCCCAAGGCCGTAGTAGGGTTCCCCATGACACGGACCTTCGGTGGGACTAGAAAAAGCGCTAGTGAGGTGGAGATTGCCGACTTGGTCCGGTCACGTGCGGGATACGAAGTTCGTTTCATGGCGGGTCGAGGCTGAAGAGAGACGATTGTCAAGTAACTGTGAGGTGCATCCACAGGAAGGCGTTCATATAGCCCAAGAAACTAATCCCAGGCAAGATGTAGCAAGACACTTCTTCGGTCTGCACGTCTCGTGACACTCACAATTATCAATATTTTCAATTTTGAAGGATAGGAACAACGCTCCCGTTTTCTCCGAGCGTCGTCCCGGTTTCATATTGCAGAAGAAATCACTAGGAATTGACGACACAATTTGTGGAATTCGGATCCGATGGATGGAATCGACGGAATGGGTGAGCGACCTATTTAGTAACAGTATGCGGAAACAAGCGCGCCTACGCCAATAGGAATGGACCTGTCAGTGCCTCCTAAGACCACGACGGGGCTCCCGCGCTTTACTGCTTGGGCGTCGCTTTATCTCCTTGATTTTACCATGTTTTTTGTACTCCTTTCTTTTTCTCTACTTTGTACCATATGTATCACCCCTATCCTATAGGCCATAAATTGGCCAGTGTCACGAATGCTATGATACCTTTTGCCTCTCGCCCGCCCTCTCTCCGCTCGAGCACTCAGGCTCTCCTCAGGGATTCTCATCCCTCTCGTTGTCGTCCCTCAAGGAGGCTTACATAATCTATCCACGTTCACTACAATTACCATAGGCTTCTTTGTGGATGACCCCTTTTCGGTAGGCATTGGCATTGGGACTAGGAAATTATTAGGAAAGTCGGCAACGCCTCAGAATCCTATTCATCGGAGGTGACTTTAGGGGCTGATTTCTCCCTAAGATTCAAATAATCGGCTGAAAGACTAGGCTCAAGCGGAAGATCTGACCGTCGACATGAATGATATAGTCTCCGGGAGAGAGATGGTCCATCGAGTCTCTTTCGATGGATTCCTTCAAAGCGGAATCGATATCGTCAGATAGCTGGTGGGGACCCGGTTTCACGTTACCAGGACATAGAGATCATTTATTCTATGAACTCCGAGGATCTGTAGACAGCCCTCTTTTTTGACGATGGTAGGATATAGCGTCCTGCGAAGGCAGGGTGGTTCATGAGCAGACGGAAAAAGACAATCAAACGAGAACGAGAACCTGCCACAGCCTCGGGAGTATAGGCGAATACAAAAACATTGTTGTAACCGTTTGGATCGAGGATTTCATGGAACGTCATAGTCGATGATCAAGTAATCTCGCTATATATCCCCAGAGGTCTCTTCAGGCCGTCTGCGGCGATCCTGCCCAAGGCCAAAAATACTTGATCATGTAAAACCGTATGCGAATCTATAGAATATACAATGTTACTCGGACATGAGATAATTAATTCACCATTTGGTTGGGACCTGCTTCCATATCACCTTCAAAGTCCGCTTCTTTAACCCATGTCATGCCTACCGTTTGTTCCGCCCTCCGATGATGGCCACTCTTGCGGGAAGATTTGGACATCGCAAGGTTCTTGGCCTTCCGTTCGCTTTTGCGCCTTTTCGATGGTCCCTGTTCTACCTCATTGTCAGATCCCTCCACAACCACCATTTCCTCAGGTTGAAGTAAGACTGGAAGGGCGAACGCGACTATGCCGCAGTGTCCGAGAGCACCACCCATCGGATGTGATACGTCATGCGAATGTGCGAGAAGACGTCCAGCAGCGATCCGGTATCAGTGTCTTCCATCAATTTTACCGGATTTTTGCTTCCTGAGTCTGGTGCAGTCGACTTTGTTGGGGGCGGGGAGGCCAAGAACTTGGCTAGCAACAAAGCAGAAGTGTCCAATTCAACAAGAGATTCTTGGGCGGAAGAGTCCAATTCGAGGGTTGAGAATTAAAACAAACCAGCAAGAGCCCTGTTTAACATTTCGTAACGATTCTCGAGCGACGTGCTGTGGGCAACCTCAGGCCAGAATTCTCACAAACCTTTTTCGGGCCTTCGAATCAGCAGGAACCAGTGATGTAGTTCATTCTGTATTCAATAACACTTACGGCGCAAGATTTTTCCCTTTCCTTCCTTTTCTTGATCTTCATCGGATATCATGTGACCGCAGTCGAGCTTGCACAGATCTTCAATATCAGTATTATTTTCCACGCGTTCCACGATATTTCCTTGTAGGGCAGATGAGAACATTACGCACCCACCAGATGGATATGGCTGATAAGACAAACCTCCGATAATTGGTACGCAGTACAACCCTGGCTCAGAGGGCAAGCTCCACAAGTGGGATTCGTTGGAGTGCACACCGTGCTGCCAAGTTCTATTAAAGTCTGATTAAATGCACCCCTATCGGCCCCAGTCACAAGATTGTAGGCCGCCTTCCAGATGGCCTCGGGGGACGCCTTTGTGTTGGAGCCTTTGAGGGGCGTGTGAATAACGAGAAGGCCCAGAGGGCGCTGGACATTGCCTTCCACAGCACGGTGGCGCGCGTTGAACACAATGGAACACACCACCCCTGGTCGTAACAGTAAACGAACGAAGTAGTTAGGACCAGAGTTGATAATGGAATTTTCGCTAACCCTTAAATCAAAGAAAAATATACTAATGCCTGCATGCTGTAACGGCTAACACCTTAGGCAGCCCTACTTCGGTACCTAGTTAGGTCTGGTTTTTCTGGTAGAATAGCCTACCTAATAGGCTCATTTTGCCATGGCCCCATGTACTCTACGAGCCTAGCATGGGCCCACGGAACCTCATACAATTTTAGGCTCCATGGGCCCATGCCAGAAATTTTTTTAGGCCATGGGGCCATGAACACCTGCCCTGGGGATAGTACTGTGAGTTTCCCCAAGTCCACCACATCGGCGATCCCGGATTTCTTTATCTCTGTGCACACTTTTTTTTTCTAAGTCCACACGTACTTGCTCTTTTTTTTTCTAACATGTCATCACAGAGATATCATGACATCAGGGATCTAAAGCAGTAGGGATAGGAAATGGAAGGGGGCATGGGAAACATGAAGGCAACGCGAGAAATACGAGGGCAATGTAAAAAAAATGCAATGGTGGCGCTGAAACGGAAAGGATAGTATGAAGAAAGTAAGGACAATCCGAAAAACAGATGGATGATGTGAAAAATGGACGGACGACGTGAAAAACATATGGACGATGCGAAAAATGTACGGATGATGCAAAAAACACATGGACCACACAAAAAACGGATGGACGACGCAAAAAATGTATGGATGATGTGAGAAATGGGACGACAATGCAAGAGACTGAAGGATGTCGCAAAAAACTGGAGGATAACATGAGAAACGCAGGGATAGTGCAAAGAGCACAAGGACACACGCAAGGACGATGTGAGGAATCCAAGGATCATTCAAGAAACACAAGGATGATGCGAGAAACGCGAGGACGATGCGAGAAACGTGAGGACGATGCGAGAAATGCGAGGACGATGTGAGAAACGCGAGGATGATGCGAGAAACGCGAGGATGATGTGAGAAACGCGAGGATGATGCGAGAAATGCGAGGATGATGCGAGAAACGCAAGGACGATGCGAGAAACGCGAGGACGATGCGAGAAACGCAAGGACGATGCAAGAAATGTGATGACGGTCCAAGAAATGTGACGACGATGCGAGGAATGCAACGATGATGCAAGATACGCAAGGGTGATGCGAGAAATGTGACGATGGTGCGAGAAATGTAACGATGCAAAAAATGGGAGGATGGCACGAGAAATGGGTGGACAAGGTGAGAGATGCAAGAACAACACAAGAAACCTATGCACAATGTGGGAAACAGAAGAACAATGTGAGATATATTAATTCTGAAAAGTGGGCATCATGGGTCCTCCCCAGAACCTCGGACCAGTAGGAGCTTGCCTTGAGAAATTTCCCATTCCAAAATACGTATTGGGGTCCAAGGGTGGACCCTCATAGGATGCCGACCTGGAGGGATTGCCAAATTGTGTGCCTTGGTATGCAGAGTTTTGCTCTCCATAGCCGAGTTGAGCAGATGACGATGGATGTTGAGCTGCCTGAGAAGCACCGGGGAATGTCGAGTGGCAGGAGGGAAAGAGAAAAATCAAAGGTATCAATGAAGGCTGGTCCTGGGGGACGTTGTCGAAGCTGGTCCTGGGGGACATTGTTGAAGGCTGGTCTCGGGGGGACATTGTCGAAGGCTGGTTCGGGGCACATTCTTGAAGGCTGGTCCCGGGGGCACATCGTTGAAGACGGCACTGGGGCATGTTGTCGAAAGCTCATGCCAGGGGCACATTTTTGCCACTGCTAGCATTTATCAATGCTGATACATGTGGTACAGCAACAGTATTAATATCAGTTGGAATGGGAGGGTTGACAGCTGCATCAGCTACGTCGTGACCGAGGACTCAATGCTAGGTGTGAAATGGTAGTAGCAGCCACCTTCGCATGCTTCCTCTTGCTCTTATTCTCTGGCTTGCCCGGAATTGGGCATTTAGTCTTCCTCGTGGTCGCCACTGAAGGGTTTTGCAAGTCCTCGAGGTCCTCCAGATATCGCTGAGATGAACTGACGCGCATAAGGACACACTCATCATGATCACTCATAATCGAAACGACACCCTTGTCCTTGAGTGACATATTGGCATCCACTATTGTGTATATTATGTAAGAGCATTAAATGTAAGTCCACGTTCATTGACGTACCTGCGCTCCATCGACGGACGGCGATAGTGATGTCTGCAGGCTTTTTGTGGAATTCGGAACACAAGAGACGCCAGCCACCCACAGAATTAGATGCATTGCGATCTAAGTCCACAAATCCTGGTGCCACTCCCCAGTTCATGACTTCCAGTTGATGACCGTAAAGAAGATCGGCAAAACCTTGCCAAGGAAATCGTTCTTCGAGAGTAACAAACGGCTCTGCAAATATGTGGTCACATCGGCTCTCTCAGTCTCCAAATACTTGTACTTACCTAATAGCCTCCTCAAATGCTTCCCACTCGATGCCTTGGCCTTCGATATATCGGTGAGTTCGGTGCTCCATACTTTCGCCTGTACAACATCGGGATCAAGCTCAGGCTTCTCAAGTTGAAGCGTATCATTATTGACAAAGATATAGAATTGCCATAGGAGTTGGCCGATCGGGTTGTTGATGCTGCTCCAAAATCGCTGCGATGCATCTGTTCCGTAGAAGACGCCATTCCGTGCGGTGGATTTGTCATCATGTGCTCGACCCGTTACCATGAGGATGATCGTGTGTACTCCAACTTCCCCAATACACTGTGCCTGAAGGCGAGTTCAGTAACAAAGCAACTAAGAGAAGTAAGAACAATTCACTCACTCGCTTCAACATCCCATCCTGTTCAGCAGCCATCAAACGGCTTAGTCCCGCTCCTTCGGTGGCTTGCTTCATGTCTTCAAGATCGGTCTTGACCATCTCCGCTCGCAGATTGGAAAGCTGCTCATCCAGGTCACCGGCCAAATCATGCTCGTGCTTGAACGCATACCAAGCAGGCGTGACAATCTCCTTTATATAGTCACCTTGCTTGCCTTATACATATGCATTAGGATAGCACAATAAATCAACCAAAAGCAAACTTACGATGCCCATCTTCACCTGGAAGAGGATTTGGATGTTCTTTTGAGTACGCACGGGACCACCCATTGAATGCATTTTTTTCATGCTGATGCTTCTCCTTCTCAATCCCAGCAGGATCACTGAGATTGAGTTGGGTGGCCTTCAGAAGCCCTAGACAAGGATATCGGCTCTCGTCTGCGAGTGTGCTGAGATCCTCCAAAAATTTGTCTCTGAGCAAGTTAGCCTGTGCGGTGACGGCTTCCGAGATCGTTCCGATCAAGAACGGTCAAGAAGATTTAATGGAGGGGTTCCCGGGCCAGAAGTCGGGATCTTCGTAATCCCCATCACAGGACATAAGACCCTTGCCACGGGCTCTAGCCGTTGAGACAACCTTGCCCCCCCCAGATGCGACGGTGGCTGGTGGCTGGTTGCCGTAGTGAACATGGATGATAGAAAAGGGTGGTTCGTCTTGCTGGGATTCATGGCTCAAGCCCGCGGTATTTGGTGGGCAGCCGACGATTCCATCATCGGTATCAGTCGTAGGGTCAAATGGGATGCGATGATTCACAGGGGGATGATATGTGGAATCCAAGCCAATGGTGAGTTTGTCATTGCAATCATCGGTGTCACTGTCAGTTGTGGGTTCAAACAAGATGCGAGGCCTCGAAGGGTGTGTCAAGCCGACAGTGACTTCACCATTGGTATCCTCTTCAATGGCCATAGGACCAAGTGGGATTGGACAGCTGGAATGGGGATGAGACGTCGAGTCATTTTGTGGCATGGTAGATTTCAGCAGCGATAAAGCACCAAACTGGGGACTTCTGGGCGACGTATGCACGTGTTCATCGCTATTATCAATAGAACGAGAATCGGTTTCACCATCGGTCCGATTCTTCTTGGTCTGAGGCCTAGTCGCCTCGGTAGACGAATGTGCCTTTTTAACAAATGTCAATTCCAATCCAACAACGAAAATAAACAAAAATGAATCATCACTCACATATGTATCAATGCGATCCTGTTTGTGCTTCTGGGCCAAAGTTCTATGCAAGTGTGGGGAGAAAACTGGAGGCGGCAGCTGCAAGGATCCAGGCTCAAGATGAGCAGGGGGATCCACTTGATTCCCATCATCACCATCCTCATTGGCCCCACCGACCCCATCTTTATTTGTTGTTGTTGCTGGCGGTGTGTCAACAGCAGGATGTTGTCCCTTTTTCTTGGTCTGCCATTTGGTCATGGACAAGGGACGTATTCCAAGGGCCAATTTGTTCGAGGCATCGAAGGAGACCAAGGGAATAGTAGCAGAGAGAGTAGGTGAACGAATGGCTGTCAGGGATCTGGAGTCGGGGACAGGAGTAGGGGAACGCTGAGATATCGAAGATAAAGCGACAGGTGAGGGGACTTTGGCTGAGGTCTTCCGCTTGGCTTGGGCAATGACAGTGTTAGATGGCCTAGCCTTTGCAGTCGGCCTTCGTTGGCGTTTACTAGTGCGGATTTCTGGTTCTGAGCCCTTTTCAGCCCCCCAAACCCATCTTGACCATCTAATACGACAGAAGACTCCGCAGAAGAGACGGCTCCACCATGCTGTACGGCAGGTTGTCCAGTCTTTGCATGAGAGGAATTAGAGAGTGTGGCAGAATCAACAGGCACTCTGGGTAATTTTGTGCCTTTCAGAGGCATTGAGTGACTCGGTAGAGTGGAAGGTGCACAGTGAGCAAGAACTCGCCAACAACACCTATTGTTACCCATTTGTCACCTAATGCAGAAAGACCGCTCTAATAAGGACTGAGAGACATGCGCAAAAAATCTGGAGAGCTCCAGTATTACATAATACTACTTCCATAAATATTGAGGAGCATCTAATTGAAGTTCTAGTACTAAGCACCAGTGATCCTTCCGATAGCCGAATGTTTCGTCCGCTCGTTGCGTAGAAGACCTTCCCACACTGACACGAGAACCCCCATCCTCGATCACCCACTTTGCAATTCGCCGAATGAGCTCATCGTAAGGTCCATTTGTCGGCCACATATAGACTGAGAAGTCCTTCACTTGAGACCGGGGAGGAGGTTCTAGGTGGCTGCGCATTATCATCTCCAGACGGCGTAGATCAGGGGGGATGTCGGATATAGGTATCAGGGCCAGCCTATCAAATAGCCAAGTTCTGTCAAATGAGACAACGTCCATTGGGCGTATTCGATCGTGGGCATGTGGCGGCAGCAAGGATGGATTGTTACTTCCCCAATACACTGTGCCTGAAGGCGAGTTCAGTAACAAAGCAACTAAGAGAAGTAAGAACAATTCACTCACTCGCTTCAACATCCCATCCTGTTCAGCAGCCATCAAACGGCTTAGTCCCGCTCCTTCGGTGGCTTGCTTCATGTCTTCAAGATCGGTCTTGACCATCTCCGCTCGCAGATTGGAAAGCTGCTCATCCAGGTCACCGGCCAAATCATGCTCGTGCTTGAATGCATACCAAGCAGGCGTGACAATCTCCTTTATATAGTCACCTTGCTTGCCTTATACATATGCATTAGGATAGCACAATAAATCAACCAAAAGCAAACTTACGATGCCCATCTTCACCTGGAAGAGGATTTGGATGTTCGTTTTGAGTACGCACGGGACCACCCATTGAATGCATTTTTTTCACTGCTGACACTTCTCCTTCTCAATCCCAGCAGGATCACTGAGATTGAGTTGGGTGGCCTTCAGAAGCCCTAGACGAGGATATCGGCTCTCGTCTGCGAGTGTGCTGAGATCCTCCAAAAATTTGTCTCTGAGCAAGTTAGCCCATGCGGTGACGGCTTCCGAGATCGTTCCGATCAAGAACGGTCAAGAAGATTTAATGGAGGGGTTCCCGGGCCAGAAGTCGGGATCTTCGTAATCCCCATCACAGGACATAAGACCCTTGCCACGGGCTCTAGCCGTTGAGACAACCTTGCCCCCCCCAGACGCGACGGTGGCTGGTGGCTGGTTGCCGTAGTGAACATGGACGATAGAAAAGGGTGGTTCGTCTTGCTGGGATTCATGGCTCAAGCCCGCGGTATTTGGCGGCAGCCGACGATTCCATCATCGGTATCAGTCGTAGGGTCAAATGGGATGCGATGATTCACAGGGGGATGATATGTGGAATCCAAGCCAATGGTGAGTTCGTCATTGCGATCATCGGTGTCACTGTCGGTTGTGGGTTCAAACAAGATGTGAGGCCTCGAAGGGCGTGTCAAGCTGACAGTGACTTCGCCATTGGTATCCTCTTCAATGGCCATAGGACCAAGTGGGATTGGACAGCTGGAATGGGGATGAGACGTCGAGTCATTTTGTGGCATGGTAGATTTCAGCAGCGATAAAGCACCAAACTGGGGACTTCTGGGCGACGTATGCACGTGTTCATCGCTATTATCAATAGAACGAGAATTCGGTTTCACCATCGGTCCGATTCTTCTTGGTCTGAGGCCTAGTCGCCTCGGTAGACGAATGTGCCTTTTTAACAAATGTCAATTCCAATCCAACAATGAAAATAAACAAAAACGAATCATCACTCACATATGTATCAATGCGATCCTGTTTGCGCTTCTGGGCCAAAGTTCTACGCAAGTGTGGGGAGAAAACTGGAGGCGGCAGCTGCAAGGATCCAGGCTTCAAGATGAGCAGGGGGATCCACTTGATTCCCATCATCACCATCCTCATTGGCCCCACTGACCCTGTCTTTATTTGTTGTTGTTGCCGGCAGTGTGTTGACAGCAGGATGTTGTCCCTTTTTCTTGGTCTGCCATTTGGTCACGGACAAGGGACGTATTCCAAGGGCTGATTTGTTCGAGGCATCAAAGGAGACCAAGGGAATAGTAGCAGAGAGAGTAGGTGAACGAATGGCTGTCAGGGATCTGGAGTCAGGGACAGGAGTAGGGGAATGCTGAGATATCGAAGATAAAGCGACAGGCGAGGGGACTTTGGCTGAGGTCTTCCGCTTGGCTTGGGCAATGACAGTGTTAGATGGCCTAGCCTTTGCAGTCGGCCTTCGTTGGTGTTTACTAGTGCGGATTTCTGGTTCTGAGCCCTTGTCAGCCCCCCCAAACCCATCTTGACCATCTAATACAACAGAAGACTCCGCAGAAGAGACGGCTCCACCATGCTGTACGGCAGGTTGTCCAGTCTTTGCATGAGAGGAATTAGAGAGTGTGGCAGAATCAACAGGCACTCTGGGTAATTTTGTGCCTTTCAGAGGCATTGAGTGACTCGGTAGAGTGGAAGGTGCACAGTGAGCAAGAACTCGCCAACAACACCTATCGTTACCCGTTCGTCACCTAATGCAGAAAGACTGCTCTAATAAGGACTGAGAGACACGCACAAAAAATCTGGAGAGCTCCGGTATTACATAATACTACTTCCATAAATATCAAGGAGCGTCTAATTGAAGTTCTAGTACTAAGCACCAGTGATCCTTCCGATAGCTGAATGTTTCGTCTGCTCGTTGCATAGAAGACCTTCCCACACTGACACAAGAACCCCCATCCTCGATCACCCACTTTGCAATTCGCCGAATGAGCTCATCGTAAGGTCCATTTGTCGGCCACATATAGACTGAGAAGTCCTTCACTTGAGACCAGGGAGGAGGTTCTAGGTGGCTGCGCATTATCATCTCCAGATGGCGTAGATCAGGGGGGATGTCGGATATAGGTATCAGGGCCAGCCTATCAAATAGCCAAGTTCTGTCAAATGAGACAACGTCCATTGGGCGTATTCGATCGTGGGCATGTGGCGGCAGCAAGGATGGATTGTTTCCAGAGAGACAAGGAGGAAATGAGAGGTTCTCTAAGAATCGATACTTGAAAGACATTGAAGGGTTGGAGCCATGTTCCTTCCACCATGCGCGTTCAATGACAGGAGAGACAGGCCTTTCCCGACACATGGGAGGGAGGCGAATGGTTGTAGTGACAAGCGGTGTGCGCTTCATCATCTCCTGGAGATCCCACTGTGAGCGGTGCCAAGCTATAGCTTGCTCGACATATCGGGGTTCAAAAAGCCATATGTACGCCACCATTTCCGGTGTGAAGGCATCCTTCACTTGGAACCGAGCCAGGCCTCGAATGTTGGCCTGTGACATTAGCATGGCGTGAACAGTATGGAGATGTAGCTGAGATTTGAAGGCCAGGGACATCGACCACGTTCGAGAGTTGCGGTACTTCTTTTCCTGAATTCGTCGTACACCAAGGCAGCCATAAACCACGAATTCTTCCAACCAATGTTCTTGCTCAGCACCCCATAAGACTGGGCCAACAACGAGGGTATACCACTGATGTATGGACATTCGAGCAAGTGGGTAGGGAATGTCGGTGAAGAGAAGTGATGATGTGTTGTGATTTGAATCCGGACCTGACTCCAGGTGCGACATTGGAAGTGATATGCTAGGCCGAGTGAATAAGGCGGCTAGATAGTATAGAGGATGGAGGTTAGTCTGACTAGTATCCAGGATGAGTTGAATGGGAATATGGGGCTATCCCACATACCATGCCTACAGTGCGATGTACACTCATGGTCAGCTGGATAAACGACATTGTTGAGATTAAACCAAGTGTCCACAGCAGAAGTTGGAGAGGTCATGAAGTGAGGTTTGATATAGAAAGTAACAGAGATCGGAGCCAAGAGTCTGACAGAGGGCACAAGAAAAATAGATGCGGGTGACAACATCGTAATTCCGGAGTTCGCCGTGCGATCCTGAAGCAGCAATGGACAAGAGGCCTAGAAATATCAAAAAATAAGATTGTGAATGTTTATGATTATTAACCAAGTTTCACAAGGATGGTTCATACCAATGTGAAATCAGAGGAACCAATATACATGAAAAGTCAGTCAAACAGTTACATTGAGTTGGGGCAATGTCCGGAGTTCACCGCGTACCCACATCGCTACGCAGCACAATGCATGAGGTCTAGAAGCATCAAAAAAATGAGATTACGAACATTTATTATTAACCAAATTTCACGACGATTGGTCCATACTGATCCAAAATCGGATGAGCCAGTATGTGTATCTTAGTATAGGGGGGCTACAGTCATAATTATGGGGCATAGTTCTCTGGTATTTTCAAAATATGTTCTTATATACTAGGTCTAAAACACTCTATATTACATTGTTATACCTCATCCAACCTGAAAATAGTTATGAGTCCAATAAGATTTCAATTTATGGTACTCGTGTGATTGCACTGCCTTCAAAGGGTCATATCCCAGTTTTTATTGTGCAGAAACTTTCAATAGTAAGGGATGAGATTATTCACTGAGTTACAGGGCTAATAATCCTCATGAAAGTGATATATCGCACTGCCCTTTGACGCTTAACTGCATTGGGTTTAAATACGTCACAATGCTCATTGTTTTCCCCCTAAGAATTACTTTTATATTTGTACATTGTGTTTCTCTTGCCAATGTACAGTCTGGTATACTCATCACATATGTATGCAATTTTGAGCGCTTATTGATATGAGTCTGTTTATTTAGTTTCCATGGCGTTGAGTGACTTTCCGGAACCAAACCATGTCGCACGTCCCCCTCTGTCATTGTTCCTTCCTCGGTATGTTGTACTCATTGTTATGGGACAGTATGGACTGATAGGATCAGCCAAGCTGAGGGTATCCAAGTCAGATGACAATCCCAACGAGGAGTACTATGCCTGTATGAATCGGGGTACTCCACGCCCAGCTTGCAAATTTTTCGGTATGTTACTCTGCGGATATTCTGAGACTTTCACTGATGGTATCTCTTTTTTCAGTCTGGGTCAATCAAGACACTACCATTGGATTTTCTTCCTCGCTGCTATCTGCGCCTTCGACACCTAAGCGTATGTATACAGCTTTTTCGTTCACTCGCTTCTTACATAATCTTTTACCAGGACAAGGACCATCGACAACCCCAAGAACTCCTACAACCGAACTCCTACAACAACCTCAAGGGTCGCTCCTGCTGCAATGGATCTAAGTCTTCAGGTTGAGGAATTGGAGATGGAAAGGGATAGATTTGAGGACTCAGCCATACGGGCACAGTATGAGCTTACTCTGGTCACTGGTAAGTACAATGAGCTGAGGGCTAAGCTTGTTGCCCTACTTGAAGACGCTTAGGAATTTTCTACTCGTTATCACCTGTCCTAGAATAGTTTTCGGAGAGTCCCGAAGGTCTCTTTCCTTTCTTGCTCCATTTATGTCTTCGCTTGGCCGAAAGGCAAAAGCATTGGTGAGGCGCAATAGGAAGAAATTCGAAGCCGCAAATCAACTGTCGTTGTCCAAACAGCGGAAGGGCAACGAGGAGGCACTCCTCCATCCACTGACAGGCTCAGAGGATCCATATCGAGTTATCCCTGGCAATGAACTACCATCTGAACGGAGTTTGAATAGGAGGAAGCACAACAGTGTCGTTTTCCTTGGAAGGGGTGCTGATGGTCAGTCAATGTATCAGCAGGCTGGGCTCCCCACTCGCAAGGTCCCCAATCTTCTGTCGACACCTCCATTCAGCCCGACACCGACAGTTTTTTCAACTTTGACTACGGATTTGATGCGATGGATTACCGTGTGCCCCAAGATCCCCATCCTATCCTTCACCCACGAGAAAGCCGGCACCTTATCAAAGACCGACAATCCCGTCACTCTCGCCGGCGATACGGTGCTGCTCACAAATGGAACACTATCATTCTCCCGAATTTAATTCGTCCTTACATGGCCTTTCGTGTGGCCACGAATTCTGGGCGTGATTGTGTCCCAAGTCCTCCCAAGATGAACCTGTGTAGCTGTGGAGAGCCCAACGTCAGGCTTGAGGTTACATGTGTCCGCCTAAAACGTATGTCTTTTGATCCGCTGATGGAAACTGAATACTTATCCATATTCTTGCAGGTGTCGACTCAATCGTACTGTATGTCTGCAAATGTCTGCCAGCACCTCGGCAACTCATCGAACACGGACTATTTCCATGTGCTCCGGTCTTTCCTAAGCTCGCTGTTGAGCTTGATATGCTTGAGTTCGCTGCAGGCCTCTTCGTTAATTTGGCCCCTAATGAAACGGCCTGGGCGGCAACGCTCACAGAATTCCTCAGTACTCGAGGCTACATCTTCACTTTTTCCGTGAGTGTTTGGGATTCAACTACACCCCTACTGTATCTAATGTTTATATCACAAAGGATTCGCTTTGGCAACGCTTCGGAAATGCGCTTGCACAGTACCAGGTGCTGATGCAGGTTGTTGAAGCTGAGGTCAGCAAATCTGTCGAGGTCGCCCGGAATCTAGCTCTTGCTGCCTCTGTGACACTATCTGCCCAACATTTCAAGGCGGAGCTTCCAACGCTTGATGAATCTACACCGCTCTTTGACCGCTCTTACCTCAATGGCCAAAGCGAGGATGGCCACGTCCCACAATTGAAAAATGGCGAGGCTCGTCAGCGCCCCAGTGCATACCTTCGTTCTCGCTGCCCTCTTTGCTTTGGAGGGAGACCCCCAGTACCTCAAGAGAACACGTTGGTACATTTATGATAGACATTTTGAACTTGCACTAATGGACACTCATTCCAGACCACATGCCGTGGTCTGCATAGATGCCAACTTCCAGCAGAAGCGGAATCATGACAAGGATCGTCGAAAAGGCCACGAGAAGGAAGAGGGCATGAGGGATCCCCCGATATTCAGCCCACACACTGTCCAGATATCAGAAGCTAATCTGAAGGAGTGGGAGGCCAATGTCGATGCGATTCGGAACAAATTGCCCTCTAACGCCGGGTCGAAGCGCAAGGCCGCAGAGTTGGACGTTAGTGCCCCGGACACCGACGACAAATGCGAACCTGGAATGCCGATCCCCAACTCATGCGCCGACTTGTGCAGCGAATCATTCATTGCTGCCGACAGCGATCGTGTTAAGGCTTCGACAGCCTACTTCTCTGATACCGGCATGATGGCGATTTTGTGCCGTCATGATATAGTCCTTTTCTGGGCTAATATGTGGACCGCTGGCAAGAAGCAGTTCTTTGCATTAGCACTGCTTGCTGCCATCATGGCCTGAGCTCCCTTCAGATTGGACACTTGGGTTCTTATATGATATCGCATGTCAAATGCACCGAAGTCTGATCAAGTGGGATTTCTTGCCCGAGTATCTCCCCCGAATCCTCTTCGGCATCTCTGTTTTCCATGCATACGGACACCAGTGGGTCTGCCAATTATGGTACCACCCACGAAAGGCGGGATCTGGGACTCTCGATGGAGAGGCTGTGAACGTTTTGGAGCATGCTCGTCACTATCGTTTTGCGCATCACAGGGGTAAGCTCTCCATTCCCATTTCAGGGTATCATGTACTAATAGTTCAACATATCATAGTTCCATCATCGTCAGTACATATTGAATCTCCAGATCACCCATATTCACGGAATACAATTGATGGGTATGGCTGAGTGGCTTCAACGACGTATCACCAAAACAACGAAGCGTCTTGTAGATGCTCAGCCGAAGCTTGAGGCCTGCGGCCACTCCTCCTCATTCCTTCATCAGCAGTTCGCTGAGCAGCGCATCTATCAGAGCAAGCCTATTACTCGTATGCCCTTCCGAACTACTTATCTAATGCCTGCCCTAATCAAACATTGGAATAGGGCAATTGAAAAATAGCGGTATAAAAGCCATAGAGAAGATCGTCGCTTTACGAGAATCCGCCTCTGCCATGAAGGTCGCGATTGCATCGCTCGAGAGCGAGCTTATGAAATACGTCTTGACTGATTCCATCGCAGTCAGTAGTGCTCGATTTGACATACTGACGAGCATTGAGGCAAAAACTCGTGTCCTCACCCGTCTCCAGAAAGACATCGACATCGCGACAAACCATATCAATCTTCATGACAAAGTTTCTGCAACCAGGCTGAACGAAATCAAAAAGCAGCCATTTTTTCGCATTACAAATGAACATGCGCGCCGTGAAAGCACATCTCTGTACTAAGCTTCGAGAGCGAAAGTTCGAGCTCGCAAACCTTGAACGTGCCTATCGTAGCAAGCAAACGGTACGTTCACATTTATGCAACCCTGCCCACTATAATCCTGATCATTGAAATGATCACAGACCAGAAAACTCGGTCTCATATTGAAGATGCCATGCACCGTCGTGAACCAACGATTACCGGGCTTGCTAAGAAGTACAACAGCATGTTGAAGCAAATGGTGCAATTGCGCTATAAATACTATTTCTCACACACCCTCCAAACCTTCCAGAGCCTTTCCGCCGTCTTCCATAACCTTCCAGATCCCTCCCCTAGAATGCTGGCTCACAAGCCCATCAGTCCAGCTCCCGACGCCCAAGCCACCCATACGATATAGCCTCACTAGCCTGACGCAGCCCGTGTTACGAATCCTGTGCGCACACCTTCGCACATGGCTATGCCCAACTTCCTATGTATCCCTTCCTCACGTTCATGTACTTCCAGCAGTGTACGCCTGGGTACCTCCAAAGGTGTCCAAAGTGTCAAATGACCGTAATGACATGGGATGAGTACGGATTGGGACAGCGTGATGTGGATTCAGTCGGACTGGGGGTAAGAGAGGAGGAGGGGGAGTCTGGATTGGCAATCCATGGACTCACGTGGGGAGCGAGGGAACGACAGGTGCTGACGAAAGGGCGCCAGATGCTGCCACTGGTTGGCTACCCAGGCCATAGCCCGCTGGCTGAGGCCTGATAGACACAAGGCAATAATAATAAGAGAAATGCCAATAATGGCACGGATGACAATAACCCCCATAGTGGAATGGAGGGAGAGAGGAGACAAGAGCATTTGAGGAAGTAGGCGCCATATGATAGAGAGTCGATGAAGAATAATACTCCTGACGGTAGTCCTTAGGCGGAAGCAAATGTCAATTTGATCCTGAACAAAAGGCCGGCATCTTTTGTTGCCACATCTCACCTAGTGCTCCCAAGCTCCGCAGACGAATTTGAAGGTGATACTTCAAATCTCATCTGGAAGACCGTAAATACCAGTATGAAGTCAATAATACATGCCTGTGCCCACCTTGGTGTGTATTGCTCACGCAAAGCTGGTAGCCTCGTACTCTTCTTCAAACCAGGTTTGCATCGGCAAAACATTCCAATATGACAGCGTGCAAGTTCACCCCTTACAGTTCAGAACCTCTTGGTCGAAACGTATACCAGCTCGACCGTGTCATCACCAGCAGGGAGGCAGAACAACCCCGGAATTCCTCCAGGTCCTCTAACCTGACATCATGCCAAGGTGTCATCTGTCGACATCCAGCTGAAAGGTCTTGAGGACGGTGGGCAGGAGGGAGGATCACATTGGCGGCCACTGTATCAGTCGTTTG